>JANJGN010001474.1:2500-135965 GCA_026770705.1 Isurus oxyrinchus
TTCTCCAGGGTGTCAGTTTTTTTACTGGTAACCGGGCTCGTGGTGCGATTGAGGATTTCCCTCAGGAGCACACAGGACCAAGTCTAAAGCGGGTGTCAAAGGACCCACTGCAGAGGATGTCACGATGACGTTGACATTGGTGAAAGTTCACTCCAAGGGGGGACTTGGTACCGGGGCGGGTGACAGGGGCTGTAACCTCTAGTTTGCTCTTGCAGGGGGTCAGTGTTTTACTAGGAACTTACCTCGCAGGCTTTAAACTGTTACCAACCCCCACCCCCCAACCCCTTTCCACCCCACTCACCAACCCCCCCAGAGCTCAGGAACTGTCCAGTGAGGCTGGACCAGCTGAATAGCTCTCAGCTCCTCCGACAGCACCTTCCAAACCCACGACCACTACCATCTAGAAGGACAAGGGCAGCAGACACATGGGAACACCACCACCTGGAAGTTCCCCTCCAAGTCACTCACCATCCTGACTTGGAAATGTATCACCGTTCCTTCACTGTCGCTGGGTCCAAATCCTGGAACTCCCTCCCTAACAGCACAGTGGGTGTACCTACACCACATGGACTGCAGCGGCTCAAGAAGGGCAGCTCACCCCCACCTTCTCAAGGGGCAATTAGGGATGGGCAATAAATGCTGGGCCCAGCCAGCGAGGCCCACATCCCCACGAATGAATTAAAAACAGGTTCAGCAGGGGTACAGTCAACTAAAACAACGAGACAGACGCCCGGAAAGGGGTAATAATGTCGAACTACTTCAGAAAAAGCTGACAGAGTTCGAGGGGCCTCAGGGAAGCCCCTTGAGTTGTGTGTTGGGGGTGGGGCGGGGGAGGGGGGCGGTGGGGCGGTGGGGCGGTGGGGAGGGTGGAAGCCAAAGCAGGTGGGTGGGAGAGAGAGGTGGAAAAGGGATCGAAACCCAGCCCCGCGGCCAGGAAGGGTTGGGAGCTCGGAGTGACCTGTCGGCAGGTAGAAGCGGATGGAGTGGAGCTGCCCGTGTCCATCAGCGTTCCATCTCCGGACACAGCAGCCGGAATAGAGACCCCCCCCCCGCCCCACCCGTCAGCCCAGCTCGAAACATCAGCTCGGACCCATCGCACACCCCAGCGCCAAAAAGCCAGCCCCCTTTCCGGAAGATTCTTACCTGGAGCTTTCACGCCAGTCGGTGAGATTGGGCGCGGTCTGCTCCCGCTCGGGCTGCGGCCGATGGGATCTTGCTGTGCGCTGACGGGCGTGCTGTGGTTCCCCGACATGGCTGCCTTCAGCTGGATGCTGTTGGGTGCTGAGGGGCATTCAGGATCCTGAGCCAAGGAGGAGGCAGCGAAGTCGCTCGGGCCTATTGCCTCCCGTAGACTTCGAGCGCACTCGGAGTGTGTTACTTTTGGTTCTCCCGCCTGCAGTTGCTTATCCAGGAGGTGCTGGTGTGTCAGCCCTGGCTCAGGGCAATCCCTCTCCTCTGCAGAATCAGAAGCCGGGGGTTCGATAGAACTCCAGAAACCCGAGGCGATAATCCATGTCGACACGGCCAATGCAGCACCGAGGGAGTGCAGCAGTGTCAGAGGGTCAGTCCTGAGGGAGTGCTGCACTTCAGAGGGTCAGTACTGAGGGAGTGCAGCAGTGTCAGAGGGTCAGTACTGAGTGAGTGCTGCACTGTCTGAGAGTCAGTACTGAGGGAGTGCGGCACTGTCAGAGGGTCAGTACTGAGGGAGTGCTGCACTGTCAGAGGGTCAGTACTGAGGGAGTGCTGCACTGTCAGAGTGTCAGTACTGAGGGAGTGCTGCACTGTCAGAGGGACAGTACAGAGGGAGTGCTGCACTGTCAGAGGGTCAGTCCTGAGAGAGTGCTGCATTGATGAAGGGTCAGTCCTGAGGGAGTGCTGCTTTGCCGGAGGTTCAGTGCTGAGGGAGAGTACTGACCTAGTGGAGGGGTCAATATTGAGGGAATGCAGCACTGTCAGAAGGTCAGTATAGAGGTTTTGCTGCATTTCTGAGGGGCAGTATTGATGGAGTGCTGCACTGTCAGAGCCTCTGTTCTGAAGGAGTGCTGCACTGTCAGAGGGTCAGTATTCAGCAAGTCCTGCACTGTGGGTGGGCAGTACTGAGGGCGCTCTGCATTGTCAGATATTCAGTACTGCAGGAGTGCTGCACTGTCAGAGAGTACCTATTCAGCGAGTGCAGTACAATCGAGGGTCAGTACTGAGGGAGTGCTGCACTGTCAGAGGGACATTACTGAGGAAGTGCTGCACTGTCTGAGAGTCAGTACTGAGGGAGTGCTGCACTGTCAGAGGGTCAGTCCTGAGGGAGTGCTGCACTGTCATAGGGTCAGTACTGAGGGAGTGCGGTACTGTCAGAGGGTCAGTCGTGAGGGACTGCTGCACTGTCGGAGGGTCAGTACTGAGGGAGTGCTGCACTATCAGAGGGTCAGTACTAAGGGAGTGCTGCACTGTCGAAGGGTCAGTACTGAGGGATTGCTGCAGTGTCGGATGGTCATTACTGAGGGAGTGCGGCACTGTAAGAGGGTCAGTACTGAGGGAATAGTGCGGCACTATTGGAGGCTCACTTTTGTGGGAGTGCTGCACTCTCGGAGGGTCAGCCCTGAGGGAGTGCTGCACGGTCAGAGGGTCAGTGGTGAGGGACCGCTACACTGTAAGAGGGTCAGTACTGAGGGAGTGCTGCACTGTCAGAGGGTCAGTACTGAGGGAATAGTGCGGCACTATTGGAGGCTCACTTTTGTGGGAGTGCTGCACTCTTGGAGGGTCAGCCCTGAGGGAGTGCTGCACGGTCAGAGGGTCAGTGGTGAGGGACCGCTACACTGTAAGAGGGTCAGTACTGAGGGAGTGCTGCACTGTCAGAGGGTACGTACTGAGGGAGTGCTGCACTGTCGTAGGATCTCTGCCGAGGGAGTGCTGTTCTGTCGGAGGATTAGAACTGAGGAAGTGCTGCACTGTCGAAGGGTCAGTACTGAGTGAGTGCTGCACTGTCGGAAGGTCAGTATTGAGTCAGTGCTGCACTGTCGGAGGGTCAGCCCTGAGGGAGTGCTGCACTGTCAGAAGGTCAGTACTGAGGGAGTGCTGCACTTTCAGAGGGTCAGTACTGAGCGAGTACTGCACTGTCACTGGGTCAGTACTGAAGGAGTGTTGCACTGTCAGAGGTTCAGTACTGAGGGAGTGCTGCACTGTCGGAGGGTCAGTACTGAGGGAGTGCTGCACTGTCGGAGGGTCATTGCCGAGGGAGTGCTGTTCTGTCGGAGGATTAGAACTGAGGAAGTGCTGCACTGTCGAAGGGTCAGTACTGAGGGAGTGCTGCACTGTCGGAAGGTCAGTACTGAGTCAGTGCTGCACTATCGGAGTGTCAGCCCTGAGGGAGTGCTGCACTGTCAGAGGTTCAGTACTGAGGGAGTACTTCACTGTCGGAGGGTCAGTTCTGAGGGAGTGCAGCACTGTCGGAGTGTCAGTACTGATGGAGTGCGGCATTGTCAGAGGGTCAGTACTGAGGGAGTGCGGTACGGTCGGAGGGTCAGTACTGAGGGAGTGCTGCAGTGTTGGAGAGTCATTACTGAAGGAGTGCTGCACTGTAAGAGGGTCAGTACTGAGGGAGTGCGGCACTTTTGGAGGCTCAGTTTTGTGGGTGTGCTGCAATCTCGGAGGGTCAGCCCTGATTGAGTACTGCACTGTCAGAATGTCAGTGCTGAGTGAGCGCTACACTGTCAGATGGTAAGTACTGAGGGAGTGCTGCACTGTCTGAGGGTCAGTACTGAGGGAGTGCTGCACAGTGAGATGTTAAGTATTGAGGGAGTGCTGCACTCTCAGAAGGTCAGTGCTGAGTGAGTGCTGCACTGTCAGAGGGTCAGTACTGAGGGTGTGCTGCACTGTTGGATGTTCAGTGCAGAGGGAATGCTGCATGGACAGAGGGTGAGAGCAGAGGGATTGCTGCACTATGGTAGAGTCAGTACTCAAGGGGGCTGAATTGTTAGGGGGTCAGGACTGAGGGAGTGCTGCACTGTCAGAGGATCAGTATGAGGGATTGCTGCACTGTCGGAGGGTCAGTACTGAGGGAGTGCTGCATTGTCAGAAGTTCAGTACTGAGGGAGTGCTGCACTGTCAGAGGGTCAGTACAGAGGGAGTGCTGCACTGTCAGAGGGTCAGTACTGAGGGAGTGCTGCACTGTCAGAGGGTCATTACTGAGGGAGTGCTGCACTGTCAGAGGGTCAGTACAGAGGGAGTGCTGCACTGTCAGAGGGTCAGTACTGAGGGAGTGCTGCACTGTCAGAGGGTCAGTACTGAGGGAGTGCTGCACTGTCAGAGGGCCAGTACTGAGGGAGTGCTGCATTGATGAAGGGTCAGTAGTGAAGGAGTGCAGCTTTGCAGGAGGTTCAGTACTGAGGGAGTGCTGCTTTGCAGGAGGTTTAGTACTGAGGGAATGCTTCATTGATGAAGGGTCAGTACTGAAGGAGTGCTGCTTTGCAGGAGTTTCAGTACTGAGGTAGTACTGACCTAGTGGAGGGTCAATATTGATGGAAAGCTGCACTGTCAGAAGGTCAGTACAGAGGTTTGCTGCACTTTCGGATGGGCAGTATTGAGGGAGTGCTGCTCTGTCAGAGGATCAGTATTGAGCAAGTCTTGCACTGTGGGTGGGCAGTACTGAGGGCGCTCTGCATTGTCAGATATTCAGTACTGCAGGAGTGCTGCACTGTCAAAGAGTATCTATTCAGCGAGTGCAGTACAATCGAGGGTGAGTTCTGAGGGAGTGCTGCACTGTCAGAGTGTCAGTGCTGAGGGAGTGCTGCACTGTCAGAGGTTCAGTCCTGAGGGTGTGCTGCACTGTCAGAGGGTCAGTACTGAGGGAGCGCCGCACTGTCAGGTCAGTCCTGAAAAAGTGCTGCACTGTCAGAAGGTCAATGCTGAGTGAGTGCTGCACTGTCAGAGGTTCAGTCTTGAGTGTGTGCTGCACTGTCAGAGGGTCAGTACTGAGGGAGTGCAGCACTGTCAGAGGATCAGTACTGAGGGAGTGCCGCTCTGTCAGAGGGTCAGTACTGAGGGAGTGCCGCACTGTCAGGTCAGTCCTGAAAAAGTGCTGCACTGTCAGAAGGTCAATGCTGAGTGAGTGCTGCACTGTCAGAGGTTCAGTCTTCAGTGTGTGCTGCACTGTCGGAGCGTCAGTACTGAGGGAGTACTGCACTGTTAGAGGGTCAGTACTGAGGGAGTGCTGCCCTGTCCGAGGGTCAGTACTGAGGGAGTGCTGCACTGTCAGAGGGTCAGTCCTGAGGGAGTGCTGCACTGTTGCAGGCTCACTTTTGTGGGAGTGCTGCACTGTCAGAGGGTCAGTACTAAGGAGGTGCTGCACTGTCAGAGGGTCAGTACTGAGGGAGTGCTGCACTGTCAGTGTGTCAGTACTGAGGGAGTGCTGCACTGTCGGGCGTCAGTACTGAGGTATTCCTGCCCTGTCCGAGGGTCAGTACTGAGGGAGTGCTGCACTGTCAGAGGGTCAGTACTGAGGGAGTGCTGCACTGTCGCAGGGTCAATATTGAAGGACTGCTGCATTGTCAGAGGGTCAGTACTGAGGGAGTGCTGCACTGTCAGAGGGTCAGTACTGAGGGAGTGCTGCACTGTCAGAGGGTCAGTACTGAGGGAGTGCTGAACTGTCAGAGGGTCAGTACTGAGGGAGTGCTGCACTGTCAGAGGGTCAGTACTGAGGAACTACTGGGCGTACAGATTATCAGTACTGGGAGAGTGCCACACTTTTAGAGGGCCAGTACAGACGTTTTATGACAAAGTCGGGGGGTGTCATTACTGAGGGAGTGCTGCAGTTTCAGGGGGTAAATAATGAGAAAATGCTGCACTGTCAGAGGTAAGTACGGAGGGAGTGCTGCACTGTCAGAGGTAAGTACGGAGAGAGTGGTGCATTATTGGAGGTAGAGTACTGAGGAAGTGCTGTTCTGTAGGAGGGCCAGTAGAGGGAGTGCTTCACTGTCAGAGGGTCAGTACTGAGGGGTGTGCTGCACTGTCAGAGGGTCAGTACTGAGGGTGTGCTGCACTGTCAGAGGTTCAGTACTGAGGGTGTGCTGCACTGTCAGAGGGTCAGTTCTGACGGAGTGCTGCACTGTCAGAGGGTCAGTACTGAGGGAGTGCTGCACTGTCAGAGGGTCAGTACTGAGGGAGTGCTGCACTGTCAGAGGGACAGTACAGAGGGAGTGCTGCACTGTCAGAGGGACAGTACAGAGGGAGTGCTGCACTGTCAGAGGGACAGTACAGATGGAGTGCTGCACTGTCAGAGGGACAGTACAGAGGGAGTGCTGCACTGTCAGAGGGGACAGTACTGAGTGAGTGCTTCACTGTCAGAGGGTCAGTACTGAGGGAGTGCTGCATGTCAGAGGGAAGTACTGAGGGTGTGCTGCACTGTCAGAGGGTCAGTACTGAGGGAGTGCTGCACTGTCAGAGGGTCAGTACTGAGGGGAGTGCTGCACTGTCAGAGGGACAGTACAGAGGGAGTGCTGCACTGTCAGAGGGACAGTACAGAGGGAGTGCTGCACTGTCAGAGGGACAGTACAGAGGGAGTGCTGCACTGTCAGAGGGACAGTACAGAGGGAGTGCTGCACTGTCAGAGGGACAGTACTGAGTGAGTGCTGCATTGATGAAGGTCAGTACTGAGGGAGTGCTGCTTTACCGGAGGTTCAGTGCTGAGGGAGTACTGACTTAGTGGAGGGTCAATATTGATGGAATGCAGCACTGTCAGAAGGTCAGTACAGAGGTTTTGCTGCAATTCGGAGGGGCAGTTTTGATGGAGTGCTGCACTGTCAGAGCCTCTGTTCTGAAGGAGTGCTGCACTGTCAGAGGGTCAGTATTCAGCAAGTCCTGCACTGTGGGTGGGCAGTACTGAGGGCGCTCTGCATTGTCAGATATTCAGTACTGCAGGAGTGCTGCACTGTCAGAGAGTACCTATTCAGCGAGTGCAGTACAATCGAGGGTGAGTTCTGAGGGAGAGCTGCATTGTCAGAGTGTCAGTACTGAGGGAGTGCTGCACTGTCAGAGGGACATTACTGAGGAAGTGCTGCACTGTCTGAGAGTCAGTACTGAGGGAGTGCTGCACTGTCAGAGGGTCAGTCCTGAGGGAGTGCTGCACTGTCATAGGGTCAGTACTGGAGGGAGTGCGGGTACTGTCGGAGGGTCAGTCCTGAGGGACTGCTGCATTGTCGGAGGGTCAGTACTGAGGGAGTGCTGCACTATCAGAGGGTCAGTACTAAGGGAGTGCTGCACTGTCGAAGGGTCAGTACTGAGGGATTGCTGCAGTGTCGGATGGTCATTACTGAGGGAGTGCGGCACTGTAAGAGGGTTAGTACTGAGGGAATAGTGCGGCACTATTGGAGGCTCACTTTTGTGGAAGTGCTGCACTCTCGGAGGGTCAGCCCTGAGGGAGTGCTGCACGGTCAGAGGGTCAGTGGTGAGGGACCGCTACACTGTAAGAGGGTCAGTACTGAGGGAGTGCTGCACTGTCAGAGGGTCAGTACTGTGGAGTGCTGCACTGACAGAGGGTCAGTACTGAGGGAGTGCTGCACTGTCAGAGGGTACGTACTGAGGGATTGCTGCACTGTCGTAGGATCTCTGCCGAGGGACTGCTGTTCTGTCGGAGGATTAGACCTGAGGAAGTGCTGCACTGTCGAAGGGTCAGTACTGAGGGAGTGCTGCACTGTCAGAGGGTCAGTACTGAGGGAGTGCTGCATTGTCAGAAGTTCAGTACTGAGGGAGTGCTGCACTGTCAGAGGGTCAGTACAGAGGGAGTGCTGCACTGTCAGAGGGTCAGTACTGAGGGAGTGCTGCACTGTCAGAGGGTCATTACTGAGGGAGTGCTGCACTGTCAGAGGGTCAGTACTGAGGGAGTGCTGCACTGTCAGAGGGTCAGTACTGAGGGAGTGCTGCACTGTCAGAGGGTCAGTACTGAGGGAGTGCTGCACTGTCAGAGGGTCAGTACTGAGGGAGTGCTGCATTGATGAAGGGTCAGTAGTGAAGGAGTGCAGCTTTGCAGGAGGTTCAGTACTGAGGGAATGCTTCATTGATGAAGTGTCAGTGCTGAAGGAGTGCAGCTTTGCAGGAGGTTCAGTACTGAGGGAGTGCTGCTTTGCAGGAGGTTCAGTACTGAGGGAATGCTTGATTGATGAAGGGTCAGTACTGAAGGAGTGCTGCTTTGCAGGAGGTTCAGTACTGAGGTAGTACTGACCTAGTGGAGGGTCAATATTGATGGAAAGCTGCACTGTCAGAAGGTCAGTACAGAGGTTTGCTGCACTTTCGGATGGGCAGTATTGAGGGAGTGCTGCTCTGTCAGAGGATCAGTATTGAGCAAGTCCTGCACTGTGGGTGGGCAGTACTGAGGGCGCTCTGCATTGTCAGATATTCAGTACTGCAGGAGTGCTGCACTGTCAAAGAGTATCTATTCAGCGAGTGCAGTACAATCGAGGGTGAGTTCTGAGGGAGTGCTGCACTGTCAGAGTGTCAGTGCTGAGGGAGTGCTGCACTGTCAGAGGTTCAGTCCTGAGGGGTGTGCTGCACTGTCAGAGGGTCAGTACTGAGGGAGTGCTGTAATGTCGAAGCGTCAGTACTGAGGGAGTGCTGCACTGTCAGAAGGTCAATGCTGAGTGAGTGCTGCACTGTCAGAGGTTCAGTCTTGAGTGTGTGCTGCACTGTCAGAGGGTCAGTACTGAGGGAGTGCAGCACTGTCAGAGGATCAGTACTGAGGGAGTGCCGCACTGTCAGAGGGTCAGTACTGAGGGAGTGCCGCACTGTCAGGTCAGTCCTGAAAAAGTGCTGCACTGTCAGAGGTAAGTACGGAAGGAGTGCTGCACTGTCAGAGGTAAGTACGGAGGGAGTGGTGCATTATTGGAGGTAGAGTACTGAGGAAGTGCTGTTCTGTAGGAGGGCCAGTAGAAGGAGTGCTTCACTGTCAGAGGGTCAGTACTGAGGGTGTGCTGCACTGTCACGGGGTCAGTTCTGACGGAGTGCTGCACTGTCAGAGGGTCAGTACTGAGGGAGTGCTGCACTGTCAGAGGGTCAGTACTGAGGGAGTGCTGCACTGTCAGAGGGACAGTACAGAGGGAGTGCTGCACTGTCAGAGGGACAGTACAGATGGAGTGCTGCACTGTCAGAGGGACAGTACAGAGGGAGTGCTGCACTGTCAGAGGGACAGTACTGAGTGAGTGCTTCACTGTCAGAGGGTCAGTACTGAGGGAGTGCTGCATGTCAGAGGGAAGTACTGAGGGTGTGCTGCACTGTCAGAGGGTCAGTACTGAGGGAGTGCTGCACTGTCAGAGGGTCAGTACTGAGGGAGTGCTGCACTGTCAGAGGGACAGTACAGAGGGAGTGCTGCACTGTCAGAGGGACAGTACAGAGGGAGTGCTGCACTGTCAGAGGGACAGTACAGAGGGAGTGCTGCACTGTCAGAGGGACAGTACAGAGGGAGTGCTGCACTGTCAGAGGGACAGTACTGAGTGAGTGCTGCATTGATGAAGGTCAGTACTGAGGGAGTGCTGCTTTACCGGAGGTTCAGTGCTGAGGGAGTACTGACTTAGTGGAGGGTCAATATTGAGGGAATGCAGCACTGTCAGAAGGTCAGTACAGAGGTTTTGCTGCAATTCGGAGGGGCAGTTTTGATGGAGTGCTGCACTGTCAGAGCCTCTGTTCTGAAGGAGTGCTGCACTGTCAGAGGGTCAGTATTCAGCAAGTCCTGCACTGTGGGTGGGCAGTACTGAGGGCGCTCTGCATTGTCAGATATTCAGTACTGCAGGAGTGCTGCACTGTCAGAGAGTACCTATTCAGCGAGTGCAGTACAATCGAGGGTGAGTTCTGAGGGAGAGCTGCATTGTCAGAGTGTCAGTACTGAGGGAGTGCTGCACTGTCAGAGGGACATTACTGAGGAAGTGCTGCACTGTCTGAGAGTCAGTACTGAGGGAGTGCTGCACTGTCAGAGGGTCAGTCCTGAGGGAGTGCTGCACTGTCATAGGGTCAGTACTGAGGGAGTGCGGTACTGTCGGAGGGTCAGTCCTGAGGGACTGCTGCACTGTCGGAGGGTCAGTTCTGAGGGAGTGCTGCACTATCAGAGGGTCAGTACTAAGGGAGTGCTGCACTGTCGAAGGGTCAGTACTGAGGGATTGCTGCAGTGTCGGATGGTCATTACTGAGGGAGTGCGGCACTGTAAGAGGGTTAGTACTGAGGGAATAGTGCGGCACTATTGGAGGCTCACTTTTGTGGAAGTGCTGCACTCTCGGAGGGTCAGCCCTGAGGGAGTGCTGCACGGTCAGAGGGTCAGTGGTGAGGGACCGCTACACTGTAAGAGGGTCAGTACTGAGGGAGTGCTGCACTGTCAGAGGGTCAGTACTGTGGAGTGCTGCACTGACAGAGGGTCAGTACTGAGGGTGTGCTGCACTGTCAGAGGGTACGTACTGAGGGATTGCTGCACTGTCGTAGGATCTCTGCCGAGGGAGTGCTGTTCTGTCGGAGGATTAGAACTGAGGAAGTGCTGCACTGTCGAAGGTTCAGTACTGAGTGAGTGCTGCACTGTCGGAAGGTCAGTATTGAGTCAGTGCTGCACTGTCAGAAGGTCAGTACTGAGGGAGTGCTGCACTTTCAGAGCGTCAGTACTGAGCGAGTACTGCACTGTCACTGGGTCAGTACTGAAGGAGTGTTGCACTGTCAGAGGTTCAGTACTGAGGGAGTGCTGCACTGTCGGAGGGTCATTGCCGAGGGAGTGCTGTTCTGTCGGAGGATTAGAACTGAGGGAGTGCTGCACTGTCGGAAGGTCAGTACTGAGTCAGTGCTGCACTATCGGAGTGTCAGCCCTGAGGGAGTGCTGCACTGTCAGAGGTTCAGTACTGAGGGAGTACTTCACTGTTGGAGGGTCAGTTCTGAGGGAGTGCGGCACTGTCGGAGTGTCAGTACTGATGGAGTGCGGCATTGTCAGAGGGTCAGTACTGAGGGAGTGCTGCACTGTCGGAGGGTCAGTACTGAGGGAGAGCTGCAGTGTCAGAGGGTCAGTACTGAGGGAGTGCTGCAGTGTTGGAGAGTCATTACTGAAGGAGTGCTGCACTGTAAGAGGGTGATTACTGAAGGAGTACTGCACTGTCAGAGGGTCAGTACTGAGGGAGTGCGGCACTTTTGGAGGCTCAGTTTTGTGGGGTGTGCTGCAATCTCGGAGGGTCAGCCCTGATTGAGTGCTGCACTGTCAGAATGTCAGTGCTGAGTGAGCGCTACACTGTCAGATGGTAAGTACTGAGGGAGTGCTGCACTGTCTGAGGGTCAGTACTGAGGGAGTGCTGCACTGTGAGATGTTAAGTATTGAGGGAGTGCTGCACTCTCAGAAGGTCAGTGCTGAGTGAGTGCTGCACTGTCAGAGGGTCAGTACTGAGGTAGTGCTGCATTGATGAAGGGTCAGTACTGAGGGAGTGCTGCACTGTCAGAGGGTCAGTACTGAGGGAGTGCTGCATTGTCAGAAGTTCAGTACTGAGGGAGTGCTGCACTGTCAGAGGGTCAGTACAGAGGGAGTGCTGCGCTGTCAGAGGGTCAGTACTGAGGGAGTGCTGCACTGTCAGAGGGTCATTACTGAGGGAGTGCTGCACTGTCAGAGGGTCAGTACTGAGGGAGTGCTGCACTGTCAGAGGGTCAGTACAGAGGGAGTGCTGCACTGTCAGAGGGTCAGTACTGAGGGAGTGCTGCACTGTCAGAGGGTCAGTACTGAGGGAGTGCTGCACTGTCAGAGGGTCAGTACTGAGGGAGTGCTGCATTGATGAAGGGTCAGTACTGAAGGAGTGCTGCTTTGCAGGAGGTTCAGTACTGAGGTAGTACTGACCTAGTGGAGGGTCAATATTGATGGAAAGCTGCACTGTCAGAAGGTCAGTACAGAGGTTTGCTGCACTTTCGGATGGGCAGTATTGAGGGAGTGCTGCTCTGTCAGAGGATCAGTATTGAGCAAGTCCTGCACTGTGGGTGGGCAGTACTGAGGGCGCTCTGCATTGTCAGATATTCAGTACTGCAGGAGTGCTGCACTGTCAAAGAGTATCTATTCAGCGAGTGCAGTACAATCGAGGGTGAGTTCTGAGGGAGTGCTGCACTGTCAGAGTGTCAGTGCTGAGGGAGTGCTGCACTGTCAGAGGTTCAGTCCTGAGGGTGTGCTGCACTGTCAGAGGGTCAGTACTGAGGGAGTGCTGTAATGTCGAAGCGTCAGTATTGAGGGAGTGCTGCACTGTCAGAGGGTCAGTACTGAGGGAGAGCCGCACTGTCAGGTCAGTCCTGAAAAAGTGCTGCACTGTCAGAAGGTCAATGCTGAGTGAGTGCTGCACTGTCAGAGGTTCAGTCTTGAGTGTGTGCTGCACTGTCAGAGGGTCAGTACTGAGGGAGTGCAGCACTGTCAGAGGATCAGTACTGAGGGAGTGCCGCACTGTCAGAGGGTCAGTACTGAGGGAGTGCCGCACTGTCAGGTCAGTCCTGAAAAAGTGCTGCACTGTCAGAAGGTCAATGCTGAGTGAGTGCTGCACTGTCGGGCGTCAGTACTGAGGTATTCCTGCCCTGTCCGAGGGTCAGTACTGAGGGAGTGCTGCACTGTCAGAGGGTCAGTACTGAGGGAGTGCTGCACTGTCGCAGGGTCAATATTGAAGGACTGCTGCACTGTCAGAGGGTCAGTACTGAGTGATTGCTGCATTGTCAGAGGGTCAGTACTGAGGGAGTGCTGCACTGTCAGAGGGTCAGTACTGAGGGAGTGCTGCACTGTCAGAGGGTCAGTACTGAGGGAGTGCGGTACTGTCGGAGGGTCACTATTGAGGGACTGCTGCACTGTCGGAGGGTCAGTACTGAGGGTGTGCTGCACTATCAGAAGGTCAGTACTGAGATAGTGCAGCACTGTCGGAGTGTCAGTACTGAGAGAGTGCAGCACTGTCAGAGGGTCAGTACTGAGGGAGCACTGCTCTGTCAGAGGGTCAGTACTGAGGGAGTGTGGCACTATTGGAGGCTCACTTTTGTGGGAGTGCTGCACTGTCGGAGGGTCAGCCCTGAGGGAGTGCTGCACTGTCAGAGGGTCACTGCCGAGGTAGTGCTGTTCTGTCGGAGGATTAGAACTGTGGGAGTGCTGCACTGTTGAAGGGTCAGTACGGTGTGAGCGCTGCACTGTCGGAAGTTCAGTACTGAGTATGTGCTGCACTCTTGGACGTTCAGCCCCTGAGGGAGTGCTGCACTGTTAGAGGGTCAGTACTGAGGGAGTGCTGCACTGTCAGAGGGTCAGTACTGAAGGAGTGTTACACTGTCAGAGGGTCCGTACTGAGCGAGTGCTGCAATGTCGTAGGGTCAGTACTGAAGGAGTGCTGCACTGTCGGAGGGTCAGTACTGAGGTAGTGCTGCACTGTTAGAGGGTCAGTACTGAGGTAGTGCTGCACTGTCAGAGGGTCAGTACTGAGGGAGTGCGGTACTGTCGGAGGGTCACTATTGAGGGACTGCTGCACTGTCGGAGGGTCAGTACTGAGGGTGTGCTGCACTATCAGAAGGTCAGTACTGAGATAGTGCAGCACTGTCGGAGGGTCAGTACTGAGGGAGTGCTGCACTGTCAGAGGGTCAGTACTCAGGGAGTGCTGCACTGTCAGAGGGTCATTACTGAGGGAGTGCTGCAATGTCGGAGGGACAGAACTGAGGCAGTGCTGCACTGTCAGAGGTTCAGTTCTGAGGGAGTGCTGCACTGTCGGAGGGTCAGTCCTGAAGGAGTGCTGCACTCTCAGAGGGTCAGTACTGAAGGAGTTTTACACTGTCAGAGGGTCCGTACTGAGGGAGTGCTGCACTGTCGTTGGGTCAGTACTGAAGGAGTGCTGCACTGTCGCAGGGTCAGTACTGAGGTAGTGCTGCACAGTCAGAGGGTCAGTACTGAGGTAGTGCTGCACTGTCAGAGGGTCAGTACTGAGGGACTGCTGCACTCTCAGAGGGTCAGTACTGAGGGAGTGCGGAACTGTCGGAGGGTCACCATTGAGGGACTGCTGCACTGTCGGAGCGTCTGTCCTGAGGGTGTGCTGCACTATCAGAGTGTCAGTACTGAGAGAGTGCGGCACTGTCAGAGGGTCAGTTCTGAGGGACTGCTGCACTGTCGGAGGGTCAGTACTGAGGGAGTGCTGCACTGTCAGAGGGTCAGTACTGAGGGAGTGCGTTACTGTCGGAGGGTCAGTATTGAGGGACTGCTGCACTATCGGAGGGTCAGTCCTGAGGGTGTGCTGCACTATCAGAGTGTCAGTACTGAGAGAGTGCGGCACTGTCAGAGGGTCAGTTCTGAGGGAGCACTGCTGTGTCATAGGGTCAGTCCTTAGGGAGTGCTGCACTGTCAGAAGATCACTGCCGAGGGAGTGCTGTTCTGTCGGAGGATTGGAACTGAGGGAGTGCTGCACTGTCGAAGGGTCAGTTCTGTATGAGCGCTGCACTGTCGGAAGGTCAGTACTGAGTAAGTGCTGAACTCTTGGAGGGTCAGCCCTGAGGGAGTGCTGCACTGTTAGAGGTTGAGTACTGAGGGAGTGCTGCTCTGTCAGAGGGTAAGTACTGAAGGAGTGTTGCACTGTCAGAGGGTCCGTACTGAGGGAGTGCTGCACTGTCGGAGGGTCAGTACTGAAGGAGTGCTGCACTGTCAGAGGGTCAGTACTGAGGCAGTGCTGCACTGTCAGAGGTTCAGTTCTGAGGGAGTGCTACACTGTCGGAGGGTCAGTCCTGAAGGAGTGCTGCACTCTGAGAGGGTCAGTACTGAAGGAGTTTTACACTGTAAGAGGGTCCGTACTGAGGGAGTGCTGCACTGTCGTTGGGTCAGTACTGAAGGAGTGCTGCACTGTCGCAGGGTCAGTACTGAGGTAGTGCTGCACAGTCAGAGGGTCAGTACTGAGGTAGTGCTGCACTGTCAGAGGGTCAGTACTGAGGGACTGCTGCACTCTCAGAGGGTCAGTACTGAGGGAGTGCGGAACTGTCGGAGGGTCACCATTGAGGGACTGCTGCACTGTCGGAGCGTCAGTCCTGAGGGTGTGCTGCACTATCAGAAGGTCAGTACTGAGATAGTGCAGCACTGTCAGAGGGTCAGTACTGAGGGAGTGCTGCACTGTCAGAGGGTCAGTCCTTAGGGAGTGTGGCACTATTGGAGGCTCACTTTTGTGGGAGTGCTACACTCTCGGAGGATCAGCCCTGAGGGTGTGCTGCACTCTCATAGGGTCACTGCCGAGGGAGTGCTGTTCTGTCGGAAGATTAGAACTGAGGGATTGTTGCACTGTCGGAAGGTCAGTACTGAGTAAGTGCTGCACTCTCGGAGGGTCAGTACTGAGGGAGTGCTGCACTCTCGGAGGGTCAGTACTGAGGGAGTGCTGCACTGTTATAGGGTCAGTACTGAGGGAGTGCTGCACTGTCAGAGGGTCAGTACTGAGGGAGTGCTGCACTTTCAGAGGGTCAGTACTGATGGACTGCTGCACTGTCGGAGGGTTAGTACTGAGGGAGTGCTGCACTGTCAGAGGGTCAGTACTGAGGGTCTGCTGCACTGTCGGAGGGTCAGTACTGAGGGAATGCTGCACTGTCAGAGGGTCAGTACTGAGGGAGTGCTGCACTTTCAGAGTGTCAGTACTGAGGGACTGCTGCACTGTCGGAGGGCAAGTACTTAGGGAGTGCTGCACTGTCAGAGGGTCATTACTGAGGGTCTGCTGCACTGTCGGAGGGTCAGTACTGAGGGAGTGCTGCACTGTCGGAGGGCAAGTGCTGAGGGTCTGCTGCACTGTCGGAGGGTCAGTACTGAGGGAGTGCGGTACTGTCAGAGGGTCAGTACTGAGAGAGTGCAGCACTGTCAGAGGGTCAGTACTGAGGGACTGCTGCACTATCGGAGGGTCAGTCCTGAGGGAGTGCTGCCCTATCAGAGGGTCAGTACTGAGAGAGTGCAGCACTGTCAGAGGGTCAGTACTGAGAGAGTGCAGCACTGTCAGAGGGTCAGTACTGAGGGAGTGTGGCACTATTGGAGGCTCACTTTTGTGGGAGTGCTACACTCTCGGAGGGTCAGCCCTGAGGGTGTGCTGCACTCTCATAGGGTCACTGCCGAGGGAGTGCTGTTCTGTCGGAAGATTAGAACTGAGGGATTGTTGCACTGTCGGAAGGTCAGTACTGAGTAAGTGCTGCACTCTCGGAGGATCAGCCCTGAGGGACTGCTGCACAATCAGAGGGTCAGTACTGAGGGAGTGCTGCACTTTCAGAGGGTCAGTACTGAGGGACTGCTGCACTGTCGGAGGGTCAGTACTGAGGGAGTGCTGCACTTTCAGAGGGTCAGTACTGAGGGTCTGCTGCACTGTCGGAGGGTCAGTACTGAGGGAGTGCTGCACTGTCAGAGGGTCAGTACTGAGGGAGTGCTGCACTGTCAGAGTGTCAGTACTGAGGGAGTGCTGCACTGACAGAGGGTCAGTACCGAGGGACTGCTGCACTGTCGGAGGGCAAGTACTGAGGGAGTGCTGCACTGTCAGAGAGACAGTACTGAGGGTCTGCTGCACTTTCGGAGGGTCAGTACTGAGGGAGTGCTGCACTGTCAGAGGGTCAGTATTGAGGGACTGCTGCACTATCGGAGGGTCAGTCCTGAGGGAGTGCTGCCCTATCAGAGGGTCAGTACTGAGAGAGTGCAGCACTGTCAGAGGGTCAGTACTGAGGGAGCACTGCTCTGTCAGAGGGTCAGTACTGAGGGAGTGTGGCACTATTGGAGGCTCACTTTTGTGGGAGTGCTGCACTGTCGGAGGGTCAGCCCTGAGGGAGTGCTGCACTGTCAGAGGGTCACTGCCGAGGTAGTGCTGTTCTGTCGGAGGATTAGAACTGAGGGAGTGCTGCACTGTTGAAGGGTCAGTACGGTGTGAGCGCTGCACTGTCGGAAGTTCAGTACTGAGTATGTGCTGCACTCTTGGACGTTCAGCCCTGAGGGAGTGCTGCACTGTTAGAGGGTCAGTACTGAGGGAGTGCTGCACTGTCAGAGCGTCAGTACTGAAGGAGTGTTACACTGTCAGAGGGTCCGTACTGAGGGAGTGCTGCACTGTCGTAGGGTCAGTACTGAAGGAGTGCTGCACTGTCGGAGGGTCAGTACTGAGGTAGTGCTGCACTGTTAGAGGGTCAGTACTGAGGGAGTGCGGTACTGTCGGAGGGTCACTATTGAGGGACTGCTGCACTGTCGGAGGGTCAGTACTGAGGGTGTGCTGCACTATCAGAAGGTCAGTACTGAGATAGTGCAGCACTGTCGGAGGGTCAGTACTGAGGGAGTGCTGCACTGTCAGAGGGTCAGTACTCAGGGAGTGCTGCACTGTCAGAGGGTCATTACTGAGGGAGTGCTGCAATGTCGGAGGGACAGAACTGAGGCAGTGCTGCACTGTCAGAGGTTCAGTTCTGAGGGAGTGCTGCACTGTCGGAGGGTCAGTCCTGAAGGAGTGCTGCACTCTCAGAGGGTCAGTACTGAAGGAGTTTTACACTGTCAGAGGGTCCGTACTGAGGGAGTGCTGCACTGTCGTTGGGTCAGTACTGAAGGAGTGCTGCACTGTCGCAGGGTCAGTACTGAGGTAGTGCTGCACAGTCAGAGGGTCAGTATTGAGGTAGTGCTGCACTGTCAGAGGGTCAGTACTGAGGGACTGCTGCACTCTCAGAGGGTCAGTACTGAGGGAGTGCGGAACTGTCGGAGGGTCACCATTGAGGGACTGCTGCACTGTCGGAGCGTCAGTCCTGAGGGTGTGCTGCACTATCAGAGTGTCAGTACTGAGAGAGTGCGGCACTGTCAGAGGGTCAGTTCTGAGGGACTGCTGCACTGTCGGAGGGTCAGTACTGAGGGAGTGCTGCACTGTCAGAGGGTCAGTACTGAGGGAGTGCGTTACTGTCGGAGGGTCAGTATTGAGGGACTGCTGCACTATCGGAGGGTCAGTCCTGAGGGTGTGCTGCACTATCAGAGTGTCAGTACTGAGAGAGTGCGGCACTGTCAGAGGGTCAGTTCTGAGGGAGCACTGCTGTGTCATAGGGTCAGTCCTTAGGGAGTGCTGCACTGTCAGAAGATCACTGCCGAGGGAGTGCTGTTCTGTCGGAGGATTGGAACTGAGGGAGTGCTGCACTGTCGAAGGGTCAGTTCTGTATGAGCGCTGCACTGTCGGAAGGTCAGTACTGAGTAAGTGCTGAACTCTTGGAGGGTCAGCCCTGAGAGAGTGCTGCACTGTTAGAGGTTGAGTACTGAGGGAGTGCTGCTCTGTCAGAGGGTAAGTACTGAAGGAGTGTTGCACTGTCAGAGGGTGCGTACTGAGGAGTGCTGCCCTGTTGGAGGGTCAGTACTGAAGGAGTGCTGCACTGTCGGAGGGTCTGTACCAAGAGAGTGCTGCACTGTCAGAGGGTAAGTAATGAAGGAGTGCTGCACTGCCAGAGGGTCAATACTGAGGGAGTGCTGCCCTGTCAGAGGGTCAGTACTGAGGGAGTGCTGCACTCTCAGAGGGTCAGTACTGAGGGAGTGCGGTACTGTCGGAGGGTCAGTCCTGAGGTAGGGCTGCCCTATCAGAGGGTCAGTAGTGAGAGAGTGCGGCACTGTCAGAGGTTCTGTACTGAGGGAGTACTGCTCTGTCAGAGGTTCAGTCCTGTTGGAGTGCGGCACTATTGGAGGCTCACTTTTGTGGGAGTGCTACACTCTCGGAGGGTCAGCCCTGAGGGAGTGCTGCACTCTCATAGGGTCACTGCCGAGGGAGTGCTGTTCTGTCGGAAGATTAGAACTGAGGGAGTATTACACTGTCGGAAGGTCAGTATTGATTAAGTGCTGCACTCTCGAGGGTCAGCCCTGAGGGAGTGCTGCACTGTTAGAGGGTCAGCCCTGAGGGAGTGCTGCACTTTCAGAGGGTCAGTACTGAGGGACTGCTGCACTCTCGGAGGGTCAGTACTGAGGGAGTGCTGCACTGTCGGAGAGTCGACACTGAGGGAGTACTGCATTGTCAGAGGGTCAGTACTGAGGGAGTGCTGCACTGTCGGAGGGACAGCACTGAGGGAGGGATGCACTTTCGGATGGACAGTACTGATGTAGTGCTGCACTGCCAGAGGGTCAGTGCTGAAGGAGTGCTGCACTGTCTGAGGGTCAGTACTGAGGTAGTGTTGCACTGTCAGTGGTTCTGTACTGAGGTTGTGCTGCACTGTCAGAGGGACAGTACTGAGGGAGTGCTGCACTGTCAGAGGGTCAGTACTGATTGAGTGCTGCACTGTCTGAGGGTCAGTACTGAGGGAGTGCTGCACTGTCGGAGAGTCAGTACTGAGGTCGTGCTGCTCTGTTGGAGGGTCAGTTCCGAGGGAGTGCTGTACTATCGGAGGATTAGTAATGCGGGAGTGCTGCACTGTCGCATGGTCAATACTGATGTAGTGTTCCACTGTGAGTGCATCTGTATTGAGGGAGTGCTGCACTGTCAGAGGGTCAGTACTGAGGGAGTGCCACACTGTCAGAGGGTGAGTACTGAGGGAGTGCTGCAAAAACTGAGAGTCAGTAATGAGGGAGTGCTGCACTGTCAATGGGTCAGTACTGAAGGAGTACCATAGATTTGGAGGCTCATTACTGTGGGAGTGCTGTACTGTTGGAGGGCGAGTACTTTGGAGTGTTGCATTCTACAAGGGTCACTGCTGAGGGAGAACTGCAGTGCCCGTGGACAGTAATGAGGGAGTGTTGCACTGTCGGAAGGTCTCTACTGAGGGTGTGCTGCATTGTCAGAGGGTCAGTACTGAAGTAGTGCTGCACTGTCGGAGAGACTACACTGAGGGAGTACTGCATTGTCAGAGGGTCAGTACTGAGGGAGTGCTGCACTGTCGGAGAGACAGCACTGAGGGAGTGATGCACAGTCGGATGGACAGTACTGATGTAGTGCTGCACTGCCAGAGGGACAGTACTGAGGGAGTGCTGCACTGTCAGAGGGTCAGTACTGATTGAGTGCTGCACTGTCGGAGAGTCAGTAGTGTGGTCATGCTGCACTGTTGGAGGGTCAGTTCTGAGGGAGTGCTGTACTATCGGAGGATTAGTACTGAGGGAGTGCTGCACTGTCGGAGAGACTACACTGAGGGACTGCTGCACTGTCGGAGGGTCAGTACTGAGCGAGTGCTGCACTGTCGGAGAGACTACACTGAGGGAGTACTGCATTGTCAGAGGGTCAGTACTGAGGGAGTGCTGCACTGTCGGAGAGACAGCACTTAGGGAGTGATGCACTGTCGGAGGGACAGTACTGATGTAGTGCTGCACTGCCAGAGGGTCAGTACTGAAGGAGTGCTGCACTGTCTGAGGGTCAGTACTGAGGTAGTGCTGCACTCTCTGTGGTTCTGTACTGAGGTTGTGCTGCATCTCTCAGAGGGACAGTACTGAGGGAGTGCTGCACTGTCAGAGGGTCAGTACTGATTGAGTGCTACACTGTCGGAGGGTCAGTACTGAGGGAGTGCTGCACTGTCGGAGAGTCAGTACTGAGGTCGTGCTGCACTGTTGGAGGGTCAGTTCCGAGGGAGTGCTGTACAATCGGAGGGTGAGTACTGAGGGAGTGCTGCAAAATCTGAGAGTCAGTAATGAGGGAGTGCTGCACTGTCAGAGGTTCAGTACTGAGGGAGTGCTGCACTGTCAGAGGGTCAAGTTTTGAGGGAGTGCTGCACTGTCGGATAGTCTGTCCTGAAGGAGTGTTGCACTCTCAGAGGGTCAGTACTGAGGGAGTGCGGTACTGTCGGAAGGTCAGTATTGAGGGACTGCTGCATTATCGGAGGGTCAGTCCTGAGGGAGTGCTGCACTATCAGAGTGTCAGTACTGAGAGAGTGCGGCACTGTCAGAGGGTCAGTTCTGAGGGAGCACTGCTGTGTCATAGGGTCAGTCCTTAGGGAGTGCTGCACTGTCAGAAGATCACTGCCGAGGGAGTGCTGTTCTGTCGGAGGATTGGAACTGAGGGAGTGCTGCACTGTCGAAGGGTCAGTTCTGTATGAGCGCTGCACTGTCGGAAGGTCAGTACTGAGTAAGTGCTGAACTCTTGGAGGGTCAGCCCTGAAGGAGTGCTGCACTGTTAGAGGTTCAGTACTGAGGGAGTGCTGCTCTGTCAGAGGGTCAGTACTGAAGGAGTGTTGCACTGTCAAACGGTCCGTACTGAGGGAGTGCTGCACTGTCGGAGGGTCAGTACTGAGGGAGTGCTGCACTGTCATAGGGTCAGTCCTTAGGGAGTGCTGCACTGTCAGAAGATCACTGCCGAGGGAGTGCTGTTCTGTCGGAGGATTGGAACTGAGGGAGTGCTGCACTGTCAGAGTGTCAGTACTGAGGGAGTGCTGCACTGTCAGAGGGTCAGTACTGAGGGACAGCTGCACTGTCGGAAGGCAAGTACTGAGGGAGTGTTGCACTGTCAGAGGGTCAGTACTGAGGGTCTGCTGCACCGTCGGAGGGTTAGTACTGAGGGAGTGCTGCACTGTCAAAGGGCCAGTCCTGAAGGAGTGCTGCACTCTCAGAGGGTCAGTACTGAGGGAGTGCGGTACTGTCAGAGGGTCAGTATTGAGGGACTGCTGCACTATCGGAGGGTCAGTCCTGAGGGAGTGCTGCACTATCAGAGGGTCAGTACTGAGAGAGTGCGGCACTGTCGGAGGGTCAGTACTGAGGGAGCCCTGCTCTGTCAGAGGGTCAGTCCTTAGGGAGTGTGGCACTATTGGAGGCTCACTTTTGTGGGAGTGCTGCACTCTCGGAGGGTTAGCCCTGAGGGAGTGCTGCACTGTCAGAGGGTCACTGCCGAGGTAGTGCTGTTCTGTCGGAGGATTAGAACTGAGGGAGTGCTGCACTGTTGAAGCGTCCGTACTGTGTGAGCGCTGCACTGTCGGAAGGTCAGTACTGAGTAAGTGCTGCACTCTTGGAGGTTCAGCCCTGAGGGAGTGCTGCACTGTTAGAGGGTCAGTACTGAGGGAGTGCTGCACTGTCAGAGGGTCAGTACTGAAGGAGTTTTACACTGTGAGAGGGTCCGTACTGAGGGAGTGCTGCACTGTCGTAGGGTCAGTACTGAAGGAGTGCTGCACTGTCGCAGGGTCAGTACTGAGGTAGTGCTGCACAGTCAGAGGGTCAGTACTGAGGTAGTGCTGCACTGTCAGAGGGTCAGTCCTGAGGGTGTGCTGCACTATCAGAAGGTCAGTACTGACATAGTGCAGCACTGTCAGATGGTCAGTACTGAGGTTTGCTGCACTGTCAGAGGGTCATTACTGAGGGAGTGCTGCACTGTCGGAGGGACAGTACTGAGGCAGTGCTGCACTGTCAGAGGGTCAGTTCTGAGGGAGTGCTGCACTGTCAGAGGTTCAGCACTGAGAGAGTGCGGCACTGTCAGAGGGTCAGTTCTGAGGGAGCACTGCTGTGTCATAGGGTCAGTCCTTAGGGAGTTCTGCACTGTCAGAAGATCACTGCCGAGGGAGTGCTGTTCTGTCGGAGGATTGGAACTGAGGGAGTGCTGCACTGTCGAAGGGTCAGTTCTTTATGAGTGCTGCACTGTCGGAAGGTCAGTACTGAGTAAGTGCTGAACTCTTGGAGGGTCAGCCCTGAGGGAGTGCTGCACTTTTAGAGGTTGAGTACTGACGGAGTGCTGCTCTGTCAGAGGGTCAGTAGTGAAGGAGTGTTGCACTGTCAGACGGTCAGTACTGAAGGAGCGCTGCACTGTCGGAGGGTCAGTGCCAAGGGAGTGCTGTACTGTCAGAGGGTAATTAATGAAGGAGTGCTGCACTGCCAGTGGGTCAGTACTGAGGGAGTGCTGCACTGTCAGAGGGTCAGTACTGAGGGTCTGCTGCACTGTCGGAGGGTCAGTACTGAGGGAGTGCGTCACTATTGGAGGCTCACTTTTGTGGGAGTGCTGCACTCTCGGAGGGTCAGCCCTGAGGGAGTGCTGCACTGTCAGAGGGTCACTGCTGAAGTAGTGCTGTTCCGTCGGAGGATTAGAACTGAGGGAGTGCTGCACTGTCGAAGGGTCAGTACTGTGTGAGCGCTGCACTGTCGGAAGGTCAGCACTGAAGGACTGCCACACTGTCAGAGGGTCAGTACTGAGGAAGTGCTGCAAAAACTGAGGGTCAGTAATGAGGGATTGCTGCACTGTCAATGGGTCAGTACTGAAGGAGTACCATAGATTTGGAGGCTCATTACCGTGGGAGTGCTGCGCTGTTGGAGGGCGAGTACATAGGAGTGTTGTATTCTACGAGGGTCACTGCTGAGGGAGAACTGCAGTGCCCGTGGACAGTAATGAGGGAGTGTTGCACTGTCGGAGAGACAGCACTGAGGGAGTACTGCAATGTCGGAGGGTCAGTACTGAGGGAGTGCTGCACTGTCGGAGAGACAGCACCGAGGGAGTACTGCAATGTCGGAGGGTCAGTACTGAGGGACTGCTGCACTCTCGGAGAGTCAGTACTGAGGGAGTGCTGCACTGTCGGAGAGTCTACACTGAGGGAGTACTGCATTGTCAGAGGGTCAGTACTGAGGGAGTGCTGCACTGTCGGAGAGACAGCACTGAGGGAGTGATGCACTGTCGGATGGACAGTACTGATGTAGTGCTGCACTGCCAGAGGGTCAGTACTGAAGGAGTGCTGCACTGTCTGAGAGTCAGTACTGAGGTAGTGTTGCACTGTCAGTGGTTCTGTACTGAGGTTGTGCTGCACTGTCAGAGGGACAGTACTGAGGGAGTGCTGCACTGTCAGAGGGTCAGTACTGATTGAGTGCTGCACTGTCTGAGGGTCAGTACTGAGGGAGTGCTGCACTGTCGGAGAGTCAGTAGTGAGGTCGTGCTGCACTGCTGGAGGGTCAGTTCCGAGGGAGTGCTGTACTATCGGAGGATTAGTAATGCGGGAGTGCTGCACTGTCGCATGGTCAATACTGATGTAGTGTTCCACTGTGAGTGCATCTGTATTGAGGGAGTGCTGCACTGTCAGAGGGTCAGTACTGAGGGAGTGCCACATTGTCAGAGGGTGAGTACTGAGGGAGTGCTGCAAAAACTGAGAGTCAGTAATGAGGGAGTGCTGCACTGTCAATGGGTCAGTACTGAAGGAGTACCATAGATTTGGAGGCTCATTACTGTGGGAGTGCTGTACTGTTGGAGGGCGAGTACTTAGGAGTGTTGCATTCTACAAGGGTCACTGCTGAGGGAGAACTACAGTGCCCGTGGACGTAATGAGGGAGTGTTGCACTGTCGGAAGGTCTCTACTGAGGGAGTGATGCACTGTCGGATGGACAGTACTGATGTAGTGCTGCACTGCCAGAGGGACAGTACTGATGTAGTGCTGCACTGTCAGAGGGTCAGTACTGATTGAGTGCTGCACTGTCGGAGAGTCAGTACTGTGATCGTGCTGCACTGTTGGAGGGTCAGTTCTGAGGGAGTGCTGTACTATCGGAGGATTAGTACTGAGGGAGTGCTGCACTGTCGGAGAGACTACAATGAGGGACTGCTGCACTGTCGGAGGGTCAGTACTGAGCGAGTGCTGCACTGTCGGAGAGACTACACTGAGGGAGTACTGCATTGTCAGAGGGTCAGTACTGAGGGAGTGCTGCACTGTCGGAGAGACAGCACTTAGGGAGTGATGCACTGTCGGAGGGGACAGTACTGATGTAGTGCTGCTCTGCCAGAGGGTCAGTACTGAAGGAGTGCTGCACTGTCTGAGGGTCAGTACTGAGGTAGTGCTGCACTCTCAGTGGTTCTGTACTGAGGTTGTGCTGCATCTCTCAGAGGGACAGTACTGAGGGAGTGCTGCACTGTCAGAGGGTCAGTACTGATTGAGTGCTACACTGTCGGAGGGTCAGTACTGAGGGAGTGCTGCACTGTCGGAGAGTCAGTACTGAGGTCGTGCTGCACTGTTGGAGGGTCAGTTCCGAGGGAGTGCTGTACAATCGGAGGATTAGTACTGAGGGAGTGCTGCACTGTCGCATGGTCAATAGTGATGTAGTGTTCCACTGTGAGTGCATCTGTACTGAGGGAGTGCTGCACTGTGAGAGCATCTGTACTGAGTGAGTGCTGCACTGTCAGAGGGTCAGTACTGAGGGAGTGCCACATTGTCAGAGGGTGAGTACTGAGGGAGTGCTGCAAAAACTGAGAGTCAGTAATGAGGGAGTGCTGCACTGTCAGAGGGTCAGTACTGAAGGAGTACCATAGATTTGGAGGCTCATTACTGTGGGAGTGCTGCGCTGTTGGAGGGCGAGTTCTTAGGAGTGTTGCATTCTACAAGGGTCACTGCTGAGGGAGAACTGCAGTGCCCGTGGACAGTAATGAGGGAGTGTTGCACTATCGGAAGGTCTCTACTGAGGGAGTGCTGCATTGTCGGAGGGTCAGTACTGAAGGAGTGCTGCACTGTCAGAGGGTCAGTGCCTAGGGAGTGCTGTACTGTCAGAGGCTAAGTAATGAAGGAGTGCTGTACTGCCAGAGGGTCAGTACTGAGGTAGTGCTACACTGTCGGAGGGTCTGTATTGAGGGAGTGCTGCACTGCCAGAGGGTCAGTACTGAGGTAGTGCTGCACTGTCAGAGGGTCTGTACTGAGGGAGTGCTGCACTGTCAGAGGGTCAGTATTGAGGGAGTGCTGCACTGTCAGAGGGTCCGTACTGAGGGTGTGCTGCACTGTCAGAGGGTCAGAACTGAAGGAGTGCTGCACTGTCTGAGGGTCAGTACTGATGTAGTGCTACACTGCCAAGGATCGGAGCAGAGGGAATGCTGCACTTTGCAGGGGCAATAATGATGTAGTGCTGCACTGTGAGAGCATCTGTACTGAGGCAGTGCTGCACTGTCAGAGGGTCAGTACTGAGGGAGTACTGCATTGTCAGAGTGTCAGTATTGAGGGAGTACTGCACTGTCAGAGGGTCAGTATTGAGGGAGTACTGCATTGTCAGAGTGTCAGTATTGAGGGAGTACTGCACTGTCAGAGGGTCAGTATTGAGGGAGTACTGCACTGTCAGAGGGTCAGTACTGTGGGAGTGCTGCATTGTCCCAGCGTCAGTACTGAGGGAGTGCTGCAATGTCGGAGATTCAGTGCCGAGGGATTGCTGTACTTTCGGACGATTGGTACTGAGGTAGTGCTGCACTCTCAGTGGGACAGTACTGAGGGAGTGCTGCACTGTCAGAGGGTCAGTACTGATTGAGTGCTACACTGTCGGAGGGTCAGTACTGAGGGAGTGCTGCACTGTCGGAGAGTCAGTACTGAGGTCGTGCTGCACTGTTGGAGGGTCAGTTCCGAGGGAGTGCTGTACAATCGGAGGATTAGTATTGAGGGAGTGCTGCACTGTCGCATGGTCAATAGTGATGTAGTGTTCCACTGTGAGTGCATCTCTACTGAGGGAGTGCTGCACTGTGAGAGCATCTGTACTGAGTGAGTGCTGCACTGTCGGAGGGTCAGTACTGAGGGAGTGCCAAATTGTCAGAGGGTGAGTACTGAGGGAGTGCTGCAAAAACTGAGAGTCAGTAATGAGGGAGTGCTGCACTGTCAGAGGGTCAGTACTGAAGGAGTACCATAGATTTGGAGGCTCATTACTGTGGGAGTGCTGCGCTGTTGGAGGGCGAGTTCTTAGGAGTGTTGCATTCTACAAGGGTCACTGCTGAGGGAGAACTGCAGTGCCCGTGGACAGTAATGAGGGAGTGTTGCACTGTCGGAATGTCTCTACTCAGGGAGTGCTGCATTGTCGGAGTGTCAGTACTGAAGGAGTGCTGCACTGTCAGAGGGTCAGTGCCTAGGTAGTGCTGTACTGTCAGAGGGTCAGTACTGAGGTAGTGCTGCACTGTCGGAGGGTCAGTATTGAGGGAGTGCTGCACTGTCAGAGGGTCAGTACTGAGGGAGTGCTGCACTGTCAGAGGGTCAGTACTGAGGGAGTGCTGCACTGTCAGAGTGTCAGTACTGAGGGAGTACTGCACTCTCAAAGGGTCAGTACTGTGGGAGTGCTGCACTGTCTGAGGGTCAGTACTGATGTAGTGCTGCAATGTCGGAGATTCAGAGCCGAGGGATTGCTGTACTTTCGGACGATTGGTACTGAGGTAGAGCTGCACTCTCAGTGGTTCTGTACTGAGGGATTGCTGCACTGTCGGAGAGTCAGTACTGAGGGAGTGCTGCACTGTCAGAGGGTGAGTACTGAGGGAGTGCTGCAAAAACTGAGAGTCAGTAATGAGGGAGTGCTGCACTGTCAGAGGGTCAGTACTGATGGAGTACCATAGATTTGGAGGCTCATTACTGTGGGAGTGCTGCGCTGTTGGAGGGCGAGTTCTTAGGAGTGTTGCATTCTACAAGGGTCACTGCTGAGGGAGAACTGCAGTGCCCGTGGACAGTAATGAGGGAGTGTTGCACTGTCGGAAGGTCTCTACTGAGGGAGTGCTGCATTGTCAGAGGGTCAGTACTGAAGTAGTGCTGCACTGTCGGAGAGACTACACTGAGGGAGTACTGCATTGTCAGAGGGTCAGTACTGAGGGAGTGCTGCACTGTCGGAGAGACAGCACTGAGGGAGTGATGCACTGTCGGATGGACAGTACTGATGTAGTGCTGCACTGCCAGAGGGACAGTACTGAGGGAGTGCTGCACTGTCAGAGGGTCAGTACTGATTGAGTGCTGCACTGTCGGAGAGTCAGTACTGTGGTCGTGCTGCACTGTTGGAGGGTCAGTTCTGAGGGAGTGCTGCACTGTCGGAGAGACTACACTGAGGGACTGCTGCACTGTCGAAGGGTCAGTACTGAGCGAGTGCTGCACTGTTGGAGAGACTACACTGAGGGAGTACTGCATTGTCAGAGGGTCAGTACTGAGGGAGTGCTGCACTGTCGGAGAGACAGCACTTAGGGAGTGATGCACTGTCGGAGGGACAGTACTGATGTAGTGCTGCACTGCCAGAGGGTCAGTACTGAAGGAGTGCTGCACTGTCTGAGGGTCAGTACTGAGGTAGTGCTGCACTCTCAGTGGTTCTGTACTGAGGTTGTGCTGCATCTCTCAGAGGGACAGTACTGAGGGAGTGCTGCACTGTCAGAGGGTCAGTACTGATTGAGTGCTACACTGTCGGAGGGTCAGTACTGAGGGAGTGCTGCACTGTCGGAGAGTCAGTACTGAGGTCGTGCTGCACTGTTGGAGGGTCAGTTCCGAGGGAATGCTGTACAATCGGAGGATTAGTATTGAGGGAGTGCTGCACTGTCGCATGGTCAATAGTGATGTAGAGTTCCACTGTGAGTGCATCTGTACTGAGGGAGTGCTGCACTGTGAGAGCATCTGTACTGAGTGAGTGCTGCACTGTCAGAGGGTCAGTACTGAGGGAGTGCCACATTGTCAGAGGGTGAGTACTGAGGGAGTGCTGCAAAAACTGAGAGTCAGTAATGAGGGAGTGCTGCACTGTCAGAGGGTCAGTACTGAAGGAGTACCATAGATTTGGAGGCTCCTTACTGTGGGAGTGCTGCGCTGTTGGAGGGCGAGTTCTTAGGAGTGTTGCATTCTACAAGGGTCACTGCTGAGGGAGAACTGCAGTGCCCGTGGACAGTAATGAGGGAGTGTTGCACTGTCGGAAGGTCTCTACTGAGGGAGTGCTGCATTGTCGGAGGGTCAGTACTGAAGGAGTGCTGCTCTGTCAGAGGGTCAGTGCCTAGGGAGTGCTGTACTGTCAGAGGCTAAGTAATGAAGGAGTGCTGTACTGCCAGAGGGTCAGTACTGAGGTAGTGCTGCACTGTCGGAGGGTCAGTATTGAGGGAGTGCTGCACTGCCAGAGGGTCAGTACTGAGGTAGTGCTGCACTGTCAGAGGGTCTGTACTGAGGGAGTGCTGCACTGTCAGAGGGTCAGTACTGAGGGTGTGCTGCACTGTCAGAGGGTCAGAACTGAAGGAGTGCTGCACTGTCAGAGGGTCAGTACTGAGGGAGTGCTGCAATGTCGGAGGTTAAGTGTTGTGGGAGTGCTGCACTGTCAGAGGGTCAGTACTGAGGGAGTGCTGCACTGTCAGAGGGTCAGTACTGAAGGAGTGCTGCACTGTCTGAGGGTCAGTACTGAGGGAGTGCTGCACTGTCTGAGGGTCAGTACTGATGTAGTGCTACACTGCCAAGGATCGGAGCAGAGGGAATGCTGCACTTCGCAGGGGCAATAATGATGTGGTGCTGCACTGTGAGAGCATCTGTACTGAGGGAGTGCTGCACTGTCAGAGGGTCAGTACTGAGGGAGTGCTGCACTGTCAGAGGGTCTGTACTGAGGGAGTGCTGCATTGTCCCAGCGTCAGTACTGAGGGAGTGCTGCACTGTCAGAGGGTCAGTACTGAGGGAGTGCTGCACTGTCAGAGTGTCAGTACTGAGGGATTACTGCACTGTCAGAGGGTCAGTACTGTGGGAGTGCTGCATTGTCCCAGCGTCAGTACTGAGGGAGTGCTGCAATGTCGGAGATTCAGTGCCGAGGGATTGCTGTACTTTCGGACGATTAGTACTGAGGTAGTGCTGCACTCTCAGTGGTTCTGTACTGAGGTTGTGCTGCACTCTCAGAGGGACAGTACTGAGGGAGTGCTGCACTGTCAGATGGTCAGTACTGATTGAGTGCTACACTGTCGGAGGGTCAGTACTGAGGGAGTGCTGCACTGTCGGAGAGTCCGTACTGAGGTCGTGCTGCACTGTTGGAGGGTCAGTTCCGAGGGAGTGCTGTACAATCGGAGGATTAGTATTGAGGGATTGCTGCACTGTCGCATGGTCAATAGTGATGTAGTGTTCCACTGTGAGTGCATCTCTACTGAGGGAGTGATGCACTGAGAGAGCATCTGTACTGAGTGAGTGCTGCACTGTCGGAGGGTCAGTACTGAGGGAGTGCCACATTGTCAGAGGGTGAGTACTGAGGGAGTGCTGCAAAAACTGAGAGTCAGTAATGAGGGAGTGCTGCACTGTCAGAGGTTCAGTACTGAGGGAGTGCTGCACTGTCAGAGGGTCAAGTTTTGTGGGAGTGCTGCACTGTCGGATTGTCTGTCCTGAAGGAGTGTTGCACTCTCAGAGGGTCAGTACTGAGGCAGTGCGGTACTGTCGGAAGGTCAGTATTGAGGGACTGCTGCATTATCGGAGGGTCAGTCCTGAGGGAGTGCTGCACTATCAGAGTGTCAGTACTGAGAGAGTGCGGCACTGTCAGATGGTCAGTTCTGAGGGAGCACTGCTGTGTCATAGGGTCAGTCCTTAGGGAGTGCTGCACTGTCAGAAGATCACTGCCGAGGGAGTGCTGTTCTGTCGGAGGATTGGAACTGAGGGAGTGCTGCACTGTCGAAGGGTCACTTCTGTGTGAGCGCTGCACTGTCGGAAGGTCAGTACTGAGTAAGTGCTGAACTCTTGGAGGGTCAGCCCTGAGGGAGTGCTGCACTGTTAGAGGTTGAGTACTGAGGGAGTGCTGCTCTGTCAGAGGGTCAGTACAGAAGGAGTGTTGCACTGTCAGACGGTCCGTACTGAGGGAGTGCTGCACTGTCGGAGGGTCAGTACTGAGGGAGTGCTGCACTTTCAGAGGGTCAGTACTGAGAGTCTGCTGCACTGTCGGAGGGTCAGTACTGAGGGAGTGCTACACTGTCAGAGGGTCAGTACTGAGGGAGTGCTGCACTGTCAGAGGGTCAGTACTGAGGGAGTGCTGCACTGTCAGAGGGTCAGTACTGAGGGACAGCTGCACTGTCGGAAGGCAAGTACTGAGGGAGTGTTGCACTGTCAGAGGGTCAGTACTGTGTGAGCGCTGCACTCTCGGAGGGTCAGCCCTGAGGGAGTGCTGCACTGTCGTAGGGTCAGTACTGAAGGAGTGCTGCACTGTCGCAGGGTCAGTACTGAGGTAGTGCTGCACTGTCAGAGGGTCAGTCCTGAGGGTGTGCTGCACTATCAGAAGATCAGTACAGAGATAGTGCAGCACTGTCAGAGGGTCAGTACTGAGGAAGTGCTGCACAGTCAGAGGGTCAGTACACAGGGAGTGCTGCACTATCAGAGGGTCATTACTGAGGGAGTGCTGCACTGTCGGAGGGACAGTACTGAGGCAGTGCTGCACTGTCAGAGGGTCAGTTCTGAGGGAGTGCTGCACTGTCAGAGGTTCAGCACTGAGAGAGTGCGGCACTGTCAGAGGGTCAGTTCTGAGGGAGCACTGCTGTGTCATAGGGTCAGTCCTTAGGGAGTGCTGCACTGTCAGAAGATCACTGCCGAGGGAGTGCTGCACTGTCAGAGGTTCAGCACTGATGGAGTGCTACACTGTCAGAGGGTGAGTACTGAGGGAGTGCTGCAAAAACTGAGGGTTAGTAATGAGGGAGCGCTGCGCTGTCAATGGGTCAGTACTGAAGGAGTACCATAGATTCGGAGGCTCATTACCGTGGGAGTGCTGCGCTGTTGGAGGGCGAGTACATAGGAGTGTTGCTTTCTACGAGGGTCACTGCTGAGGGAGAACTGCAGTGCCCGTGGACAGTAATGAGGGAGTGTTGCACTGTCGGAGGGCCTGTACTGAGGGAGTGCTGCACTGTCGGAGAGACAGCACTGAGGGAGTGATGCACTGTCGGATGGTCAGTACTGAGGTAGTGCTGCACTGCCAGAGGCTCAGTACTGAAGGAGTGCTGCACTGTCAGAGGGTCAGCACTGAGGTAGTGCTGCACTGTCAGTGGTTCTGTACTGAGGTTGTGCTGCACTGTCAGAGGGACAGTACTGAGGGTGTGCTGCACTGTCAGAGGGTCAGTACTGATTGAGTGCTGCACTGTCTGAGGGTCAGTGCTGGGGGAGTGCTGCACTGTCGGAGAGAAAGCACTGAGGAAGTACTGCATTGTCAGAGGGTCATAACTGAGGGAGTACTGCACTGTCAGAGGGTCAGTTCTGATTGAGTGCTGCACTGTCAGAGGTTCAGTAATGAGGGAGTGCAGCACTGTCAGAGGGTCAGTTCTGAGGGAGTGCTGCATTGTCGGAGTGTCAGTACTGAGGGAGTGCTGCAATGTCGGAGATTCAGTGCCGAGGGATTGCTGTACTTTCGGACGATTGGTACTGAGGTTGTTCTGCACTGTCGGAGAGTCAGTACTGAGGGAGTGCTGCACTGTCGGAGGGTCTGGACTGAGGGAGTGCTGCAATGTCGGAGAGTCAGCACTGAGGGAGTGATGCACTGTCGGATGGTCAGCCCTGAGGTTGTGATGCACTGTCAGAGGGTCAGTACAGAGGGAGTGCTGCACTGTCAGAGGGTCATTACTGAGGGAGTGCTGCAATGTCGGAGGGACAGTACTGAGGCAGTGCTGCACTGTCAGAGGTTCAGTACTGAGGGAGTGCTGCACTGTCAGAGGGTCAGTTCTGAGGGAGTGCTGCACTGTCGGAGGGTCAGTCCTGAAGGAGTGCTGCACTGTCAGAGTGTCAGTACTGAGAGAGTACGGTACTGTCGGAGGGTCAGTTCTGAGGGAGCACTGCTGTGTCATAGGGTCAGTCCTTAGGGAGTGCTGCACTGTCAGAAGATCACTGCCGAGGGAGTGCTGTTCTGTCGGAGGATTGGAACTGAGGGAGTGCTGCACTGTCGAAGGGTCACTTCTGTGTGAGCGCTGCACTGTCGGAAGGTCAGTACTGAGTAAGTGCTGAACTCTTGGAGGGTCAGCCCTGAGGGAGTGCTGCACTGTTAGAGGTTGAGTACTGAGGGAGTGCTGCTCTGTCAGAGGGTCAGTACTGAAGGAGTGTTGCACTGTCAGACGGTCCGTACTGAGGGAGTGCTGCACTGTCGGAGGGTCAGTACTGAGGGAGTGCTGCACTTTCAGAGGGTCAGTACTGAGAGTCTGCTGCACTGTCGGAGGGTCAGTACTGAGGGAGTGCTGCACTGTCAGAGGGTCAGTACTGAGGGAGTGCTGCACTGTCAGAGGGTCAGTACTGAGGGAGTGCTGCACTGTCAGAGGGTCAGTACTGAGGGACAGCTGCACTGTCGGAAGGCAAGTACTGAGGGAGTGTTGCACTGTCAGAGGGTCAGTACTGAGGGTCTGCTGCACTGTCGGAGGGTTAGTACTGAGGGACTGCTGCACTGTCGGAGGGTCAGTACTGTGTGAGCGCTGCACTCTCGGAGGGTCAGCCCTGAGGGAGTGCTGCACTGTCGTAGGGTCAGTACTGAAGGAGTGCTGCACTGTCGCAGGGTCAGTACTGAGGTAGTGCTGCACAGTCAGAGGGTCAGTACTGAGGTAGTGCTGCACTGTCAGAGGGTCAGTCCTGAGGGTGTGCTGCACTATCAGAAGATCAGTACTGAGGAAGTGCTGCACAGTCAGAGGGTCAGTACACAGGGAGTGCTGCACTATCAGAGGGTCATTACTGAGGGAGTGCTGCACTGTCGGAGGGACAGTACTGAGGCAGTGCTGCACTGTTAGAGGGTCAGTTCTGAGGGAGTGCTGCACTGTCAGAGGTTCAGCACTGAGAGAGTGCGGCACTGTCAGAGGGTCAGTCCTGAGGGAGTGCTGCACTATCAGAGGGTCAGTACTGAGGGAGTGCGGCACTGTCAGAGGGTCATTTCTGAGGGACCACTGCTGTGTCATAGGGTCAGTCCTTAGGGAGTGCTGCACTGTCAGAAGATCACTGCCGAGGGAGTGCTGTTCTGTCGGAGGATTGGAACTGAGGGAGTGCTGCACTGTCGAAGGGTCAGTTCTGTATGAGCGCTGCACTGTCGGAAGGTCAGTACTGAGTAAGTGCTGAACTCTTGGAGGGTCAGCCCTGAGGGAGTGCTGCACTTTTAGAGGTTGAGTACTGACGGAGTGCTGCACTGTCGGAGGGTCAGTACTGAAGGAGTGCTGCACTGTCGGAGGGTCAGTGCCAAGGGAGTGCTGTACTGTCAGAGGGTAAGTAATGAAGGAGTGCTGCACTGCCAGTGGGTCAGTACTGAGGGAGTGCTGCACTGTCGGAGGTTCAGTACTGAGGGACTGCTGCACTGTCAGAGGGTCAGTACTGAGGGAGTGCTGCTCTGTCAGAGGGTCAGTACTGAGGGTCTGCTGCACTGTCGGAGGGACAGTACTGAGGGAATGCTGCACTGTCAGAGTGTCAGTACTGAAGGAGTGCTGCACTGTCAGAGGGTCAGTACTGAGGGAGTGCTGCACTGTCAGAGGGTCAGTACTGAGGGACTGCTGCACTGTCGGAGGGCAAGTACTGAGGGAGTGCTGCACTGTCAGAGGGTCAGTACTGAGGGTCTGCTGCACTGTCGGAGGGTCAGTCCTGAGGGAGTGCTGCACTGTCGGAGAGAAAGCACTGACGGAGTACTGCATTGTCAGAGGGTCAGTACTGAGGGAGTACTGCACGGTCAGAGGGTCAGTTCTGAGGCAGTGCTGCACTGTCAGAGGTTCAGTACTGTGGGAGTGCTGCACTGTCAGAGGGTCAGTTCTGAGGGAATGCTGCACTGTCGGAGGGTCAGTACTGAGGGATTGCTACACTGTCGGAGTGTCAGTACTGAGGGATTTCAGCCTTGTCATAGGATCTGTATTGAGGGAGTGCTGCTCTGTCGGAGGGTCAGTACTGAGGGACTGATGAACTGTGAGACGGTCAGTACTGAGGGAGTGCTGCACTGTCGGAGGGTCAGTACTGAGGGACTGATGAACTGTGAGACGGTCAGTACTGAGGGAGTGCTGCACTGTCAGAGGGTCAGTACTGAGGGATTGCGGTACTGTCGGAGGGTCAGTATTGAGGGACTGCTGCACTGTCAGAGGGTCAGTCCTGAGGGAGTGCTGCACTATCAGGGGGTCAGTACTGAGAGAGTGCTGCACTGTCATAGGGTCACTGCCGAGGGAGTGCTGTTCTGTCGGAAGTTTAGAACTGAGGGAGTGCTGCACTGTCGGAAGGTCAGTACTGAGTAAGTGCTGCACTCTCGGAGCGTCAGCCCTGAGGGAGTGCTGCACTGTTAGAGGGTCAGTACTGAGGGAGTGCAGCACTTTCAGAGGGTCAGTACTGAGGGAGTACTGCACTGTCAGAGGGTCCGTACTGAGGGAGTGCTGCACTGTCGGATGGTCAGTACTGATGGAGTGCTGAACTGTTGGAGGGTCAGTGCCAAGGGAGTGCTGTACTGTCAGAGGGTAAGTAATGAAGGAGTGCTGCACTGCCAGAGGGTCAGTACTGAGGTAGTGCTGCACTGTCAGAGGGTCAGTACTGAGGTAGTGCTGCACTGTCAGAAGGTCTGTACTGAGGGATCGCTGCACTGTCAGAGGATCAGTACTGAGGGAGTGCTGCACTGTCAGAGGGTCAGTACTGAAGGAGTGCTGCACTGTCTGAGGGACTGTACTGATGTAGTGCTGCACTGTCAATGATCTGAGCAGAGGGAGTGCTGCACTTCGCAGGGTCAATAGGGATGTAGTGTTGCACTGTGAGACCATCTGTACTGAGTGATTGCTGCACTGTCAGAGGGTCAGTACTGAAGGAGTGCTGCATTGTCAGAGGGTCAGTACTGAGGGAGTGCTGCACTGCCAGAGGGTCAGTAATGAGGGAGTGCTGCACTGTCAGAGGGTCAGTACTGAGGGAGTGCTGCACTGCCAGAGGGTCAGTAATGAGGGAGTGCTGCACTGTCAATGGGTCAGTGCTGAAGGAGTACCATAGATTTGGAGGCTCATTACTGTGGGAGTGCTGCGCTGTTGGAGGGCGAGTACTTAGGAGTGTTGCATTCTACGAGGGTCACTGCTGAGGGAGAACTGCAGTGCCCGTGGACAGTAATGAGGGAGTGTTGCGCTGTCGGAGAGAAAGCATGGAGGGAGTACTGCACTGTCAGAGGGTCAGTACTGAGGGAGTGCTGCACTGCCATTGATTTGAACAGCGGGAGTGCTGCACTTCGCAGGGTCAATAGTGATGTAGTGTTGCCCTGTGAGAGCATCTGTACTGAGGGAGTGCTGCACTGTCAGAGGTTCAGCACTGATGGAGTGCTACACTGTCAGAGGGTGAGTACTGAGGGAGTGCTGCAAAAACTGAGGGTTAGTAATGAGGGAGCGCTGCGCTGTCAATGGGTCAGTACTGAAGGAGTACCATAGATTCGGAGGCTCATTACCGTGGGAGTGCTGCGCTGTTGGAGGGCGAGTACATAGGAGTGTTGCTTTCTACGAGGGTCACTGCTGAGGGAGAACTGCAGTGCCCGTGGACAGTAATGAGGGAGTGTTGCACTGTCGGAGGGCCTGTACTGAGGGAGTGCTGCACTGTCGGAGAGACAGCACTGAGGGAGTGATGCACTGTCGGATGGTCAGTACTGAGGTAGTGCTGCACTGCCAGAGGCTCAGTACTGAAGGAGTGCTGCACTGCCAGAGGGTCAGCACTGAGGTAGTGCTGCACTGTCAGTGGTTCTGTACTGAGGTTGTGCTGCACTGTCAGAGGGACAGTACTGAGGGTGTGCTGCACTGTCAGAGGGTCAGTACTGATTGAGTGCTGCACTGTCTGAGGGTCAGTACTGGGGGAGTGCTGCACTGTCGGAGAGAAAGCACTGAGGAAGTACTGCATTGTCAGAGGGTCATAACTGAGGGAGTACTGCACTGTCAGAGGGTCAGTTCTGAGGGAGTGCTGCACTGTCAGAGGTTCAGTAATGAGGGAGTGCAGCACTGTCAGAGGGTCAGTTCTGAGGGAGTGCTGCATTGTCGGAGTGTCAGTACTGAGGGAGTGCTGCAATGTCGGAGATTCAGTGCCGAGGGATTGCTGTACTTTCGGACGATTGGTACTGAGGTTGTTCTGCACTGTCGGAGAGTCAGTACTGAGGGAGTGCTGCACTGTCGGAGGGTCTGGACTGAGGGAGTGCTGCAATGTCGGAGAGTCAGCACTGAGGGAGTGATGCACTGTCGGATGGTCAGCCCTGAAGTTGTGATGCACTGTCAGAGGGTCAGTACAGAGGGAGTGCTGCACTGTTGGAGGGTCAGTACTGAGGGAGTACTGCACTGCCAGAGGGTCATTACTGAAGGAGTGTTGCACTGTCAGAGTATCCGTGCTGAGGGAGTGCTTGCACTGTCGGGGGGTCTGTACTGAGGGAGTGCTGCACTGTCAGAGGGTCATTACTGAGGGACTGCTGCACTGTCAGAGGATCACTGCCGACGGAGTGCTTTTCTGTCGGAGGATTAGAACTGAGGGAGTGTGCACTGTCGAAGGCTCAGTACTGAGGCAGTGCTGCACTGTCGTAAGTTCAGTACTGAGTCAGTGCTGCACTGTCGGAGAGACAGCACTGAGGGAGTGCTGCAATGTCGGAGGGTCAGTACTGAGGGAATGCTGCACTGTCGGAGAGACAGCACTGAGGGAGTACTGCAATGTCGGAGGGTCAGTACTGAGGGACTGCTGCACTCTCGGAGGGTCAGTACTGAGGGAGTGCTGCACTGTCGGAGAGTCTACACTGAGGGAGTACTGCATTGTCAGAGGGTCAGTACTGAGGGAGTGCTGCACTGTCGGAGAGACAGCACTGAGGGAGTGATGCACTGTCGGATGGACAGTACTGATGTAGTGCTGCACTGCCAGAGGGTCAGTACTGAAGGAGTGCTGCACTGTCTGAGGGTCAGTACTGAGGTAGTGTTGCACTGTCAGTGGTTCTGTACTGAGGTTGTGCTGCACTGTCAGAGGGACAGTACTGAGGGAGTGCTGCACTGTCAGAGGGTCAGTACTGATTGAGTGCTGCACTGTCTGAGGGTCAGTACTGAGGGAGTGCTGCACTGTCGGAGAGTCAGTACTGAGGTCGTGCTGCACTGTTGGAGGGTCAGTTCCGAGGGAGTGCTGTACTATCGGAGGATTAGTAATGCGGGAGTGCTGCACTGTCGCATGGTCAATACTGATGTAGTGTTCCACTGTGAGTGCATCTGTACTGAGGGAGTGCTGCACTGTGAGAGCATCGGTACTGAGTGAGTGCTGCACTGTCGGAGGGTCAGTACTGAGGGAGTGCCACATTGTCAGAGGGTGAGTACTGAGGGAGTGCTGCAAAAACTGAAAGTCAGTAATGAGGGAGTGCTGCACTGTCAGAGGGTCAGTACTGAAGGAGTACCATAGATTTGGAGGCTCATTACTGTGGGAGTGCTGCGCTGTTGGAGGGCGAGTTCTTAGGAGTGTTGCATTCTACAAGGGTCACTGCTGAGGGAAAACTGCAGTGCCCGTGGACAGTAATGAGGGAGTGTTGCACTGTCGGAAGGTCTCTACTGAGGGAGTGCTGCATTGTCAGAGGGTCAGTACTGAAGTAGTGCTGCACTGTGGGAGAGACTACACTGAGGGAGTACTGCATTGTCAGAGGGTCAGTACTGAGGGAGTGCTGCACTGTCGGAGAGACAGAACTGAGGGAGTGATGCACTGTCGGATGGACAGTACTGATGTAGTGCTGCACTGCCAGAGGGACAGTACTGAGGGAGTGCTGCACTGTCAGAGGGTCAGTACTGATTGAGTGCTGCACTGTCGGAGAGTCAGTACTGTGGTCGTGCTGCACTGTTGGAGGGTCAGTTCTGAGGGAGTGCTGTACTATCGGAGGATTAGTACTGAGGGAGTGCTGCACTGTCGGAGAGACTACACTGAGGGACTGCTGCACTGTCGGAGTGTCAGTACTGAGCGAGTGCTGCACTGTCGGAGAGACTACACTGAGGGAGTACTGCATTGTCAGAGGGTCAGTACTGAGGGAGTGCTGCACTGTCGGAGAGACAGCACTTAGGGAGTGATGCACTGTCGGAGGGACAGTACTGATGTAGTGCTGCACTGCCAGAGGGTCAGTACTGAAGGAGTGCTGCACTGTCTGAGGGTCAGTACTGAGGTAGTGCTGCACTCTCAGTGGTTCTGTACTGAGGTTGTGCTGCATCTCTCAGAGGGACAGTACTGAGGGAGTGCTGCACTGTCAGAGGGTCAGTACTGATTGAGTGCTACACTGTCGGAGGGTCAGTACTGAGGGAGTGCTGCACTGTCGGAGAGTCAGTACTGAGGTCGTGCTGCACTGTTGGAGGGTCAGTTCCGAGGGAGTGCTGTACAATCGGAGGATTAGTACTGAGGGAGTGCTGCACTGTGAGAGCATCTGTACTGAGTGAGTGCTGCACTGTCAGAGGGTCAGTACTGAGGGAGTGCCACATTGTCAGAGGGTGAGTACTGAGGGAGTGCTGCAAAAACTGAGAGTCAGTAATGAGGGAGTGCTGCACTGTCAAAGGGTCAGTACTGAAGGAGTACCATAGATTTGGAGGCTCCTTACTGTGGGAGTGCTGCGCTGTTGGAGGGCGAGTTCTTAGGAGTGTTGCATTCTACAAGGGTCACTGCTGAGGGAGAACTGCAGTGCCCGTGGACAGTAATGAAGGAGTGTTGCACTGTCGGAAGGTCTCTACTGAGGGAGTGCTGCATTGTCGGAGGGTCAGTACTGAAGGAGTGCTGCACTGTCAGAGGGTCAGTGCCTAGGGAGTGCTGTACTGCAGAGGCTAAGTAATGAAGGAGTGCTGTACTGCCAGAGGGTCAGTACTGAGGTAGTGCTGCACTGTCGGAGGGTCAGTATTGAGGGAGTGCTGCACTGCCAGAGGGTCAGTACTGAGGTAGTGCTGCACTGTCAGAGGGTCTGTACTGAGGGAGTGCTGCACTGTCAGAGGGTCAGTACTGAGGGAGTGCTGTACTGTCAGAGGGTCAGTACTGAGGGAGTGCTGCACTGTCAGAGGGTCAGTACTGAGGGAGTGCTGCACTGTCAGAGGGTCAGTACTGAGGGTGTGCTGCACTGTCAGAGGGTCAGAACTGAAGGAGTGCTGCACTGTCAGAGGGTCAGAACTGAAGGAGTGCTGCACTGTCTGAGGGTCAGTACTGATGTAGTGCTACACTGCCAAGGATCGGAGCAGAGGGAATGCTGCACTTCGCAGGGGCAATAATGATGTGGTGCTGCACTGTGAGAGCATCTGTACTGAGGGAGTGCTGCACTGTCAGAGGGTCAGTACTGATTGAGTGCTGCACTGTCAGAGGGTCAGTACTGAGGGAGTGCTGCACTGTCGGAGGGTCAGTACTGAGGGAGTGCTGCACTGTCGGAGAGTCAGTACTGAGGTCGTGCTGCACTGTTGGAGGGTCAGTTCCGAGGGAGTGCTGTACAATCGGAGGATTAGTATTGAGGGAGTGCTGCACTGTCGCATGGTCAATAGTGATGTAGTGTTCCACTGTGAGTGCATCTGTACTGAGGGAGTGCTGCACTGTGAGAGCATGTGTACTGAGTGAGTGCTGCACTGTCGGAGGGTCAGTACTGAGGGAGTGCTGCACTGTCATTGATCTGAGTAGCGGCAGTGCTGCACTTCACAGGGTCAATAGTGATGTAGTGTTGCCCTGTGAGAGCATCTGTACTGAGGGAGTGCCACACTGTCAGAGGGTGAGTACTGAGGGAGTGCTACAAAAACTGAGGGTCATTAATGAGGGAGAGCTGCACTGTCAATGGGTCAGTACTGTAGGAGTACCATTGATTCGGAGGCTCATTACTGTGGGTGTGCTGCGCTGTTGGAGGGCGAGTACATAGGAGTGTTGCATTCTACGAGGGTCACTGCTGAGGGAGATATGCAGTGCCCGTGGACAGTAATGAGGGAGTGTTGCACTGTCGGAGGGTCTGTACTGAGGGAGTGCTGCACTGTCGGAGAGACAGCACTGAGGGAGTGATGCACTGTCGGATGGTCAGTACTGAGGTAGTGCTGCACTGCCAGAGGGTCAGTACTGAAGGAGTGCTGCACTGTCTAAGGGTCAGCACTGAGGTAGTGCTGCACTGTCAGTGGTTCTGTACTGAGGTTGTGCTGCACTGTCAGAGGGACAGTACTGAGGGAGTGCTGCACTGTCAGAGGGTCAGTACTGATTGAGTGCTGCACTGTCTGCGGGTCAGTACTGAGGGAATGCTGCACTGTCGGAGAGAAAGCACTGAGGGAGTACTGAATTGTCAGAGGGTCAGTACTGAGGGAGTATTGCACTGACGAAGGGTCAGTGCTGGGGGGAATGCTGCACTGTCGTTGGGCAGTATTGAGGGAGTGCTGCAATGTTGAAGGGTCAGTACTGAGGGAGTGCTGCATTGTCAGAGGGGCAGTACTGAGGGAGTGATGCACTGGCAGAGGGTCAGTACTGAGGGAGTGATGCACTGGCAGAGGGTCAGTATTGAGCAAGTGCCTCACTGTGGGTGGGCAGTGCTGAGGGAGCTCTGCGTTGTAAGAATGTCAGTATTGTAGGAGTGCTGCACTGTCAGAGAGTATCTATTAAGCGAGTGCAGTACTATCGGAGGGGGAGTTATGAGGGAGTAGTGCACTGTCAGAGGATCAGTACTAAGGGAGTGCTGCACTGTCCGAGAGTCGGTACTGAGGGGGTGCTGCACTGTCAGACAGTCTGTATAGAGAAATAATGCATTCTCAGAGAGTCCGAATAGGGGATGTGCTCCAGTGTGGGAGGGTTAGTACTGAGAAACTGCTAGACTATCAGAGGGTCAGAATTGAGGGAGTGCTCCATTGTCCGAAGTTCAGCACTGAGTGAGTGCTGCACTGTCAGAGGGTCAGTACTGAGGGAGTGCTGCACTGTCAGACTGTCAGTACTGAGTGAGTGCTGCACTGTCAGAGGATCAGTACTGAGGGAGTGCTGCACCCTCAGAGAGGCAGTACTGAGGGACTGCTGCACTGTCAGAGGGTCAGTATAGAGGAAGTGCTGCAGAGAGGGAGGCTCAGCACTGAGAAATTGCAGGACTATCGGAGGGTCAGCAGTGCTGGAGTGCTGCTCTGCCACAGCGTCAGTAATGAGGGTGCTCAGCCCTATCGGGATGTCAGTATTGAGGGAGTGCTGCACTGTCAGAAGGTCAGTACTGAGGGAGTGCTGCACTGTAAGAGGGTCAGTACTGAGCAAGTGCTGCACTGTCAGAGGGTCAGTACTGAGGGAGTGCTGCACTGTCAGAGGGTCAGTACAGAGGGAGTGCTGCACTGTCAGAGGGTCAGTACTGAGCAAGTGCTGCACTGTGCGTGGGCAGTACTGAGGGTGGTCTGCATTGTCAGATCATCAGTCCTGCAGGAGTGCTGCACTGTCAGAGAGTATCTATTGAGCGAGTGCAGTAATATCGGAGGGTGAGTTCTGAGGGAGTAGTGCACTGTCAGCGCATCAGTACTAAGGGAGTGCTGCACTGTCAGCGGATCAGTACTAAGGGAGTGCTGCACTGTCAGCGGATCAGTACTGAGGGAGTGCTGCACTGTCAAAGCGTCAGTATTAAGGGAGTGCTGCACTGTCGGAGGGTCAGTACTGAGGGAGTGCTGCACTGTCGGAGGGTCAGTACAGAGGGAGTGCTGCACAGTCAGAGGGTCAGTACTGAGGGAGTGCTGCACTGTCAGAGGGTCAGTATAGAGGAAGTGCTGCAGAGAGGGAGGCTCAGCACTGAGAAATTGCGGGACTATCGGAGGGTCAGCAGTGCAGGAGTGCTGCTCTGCCACAGCGTCAGTCCTGAGGGAGCTCGGCCCTATCGGGATGTCAGTATTGAGGGGGTGCTGCACGGTCCTAGGATCAGCACTGAGAGAGTTCTGCATTGTAAGAGGGTTAGTACTGAGGCAGTGCTGCACTGTTGGAGGTTTAGTACTGAGGGAGTGAAACACTGTCGGAGGAGCAGTGCTGAGGGAGTGCTGCCCTATCGGAGGGTCAGTACTGAGGGAGAGCTACACTGTCGGAGGAGAAGTACTGAGGGAGTGCTGCCCTGTCGGAGGGTCAGCAAAGAGGGAGTGCTGCAATGCTGTAGGTTCAGAACTGAGCGAGTACTGACCTATAGCTGGGTCAATATTGATGGACTGCTGCACTGTCAGAGGGTCAGTAATGAGGGACTGCTGCACTGTCAGAGGGTTAGTACTGAGGGAGTGCTGCACTGTCAGATCATCAGTCCTGCAGGAGTGCTGCACTGTCAGAGAGTATCTATTGAACGAGTGCAGTAATATCGGAGGGTGAGTTCTGAGGGAGTAGTGCACTGTCAGCGCATCAGTACTAAGGGAGTGCTGCACTCTCAGCGGATCAGTACTAAGGGAATGCTGCACTGTCAGCGGCTCAGTACAGAGGGAGTGCTGCACAGTCAGAGGGTCAGTACTGAGGGAGTGCTGCACTGCCGGAGGTTCAGTACTGAGGGAGTACTGACCAATCGGAGTGTCATTATTGAGGGAGTGCTGCACTGTCAGAGGGTCAGTAATGAGGGAGTGCTGCACTGTCAGATGGTCAGTACTGAGGGAGTGCTGCACTGTCAGAGGGTCAGTACAAGGGAGTGCTGCACTGTCAGAGGGTCAGTCTTGAGGGAGAGCAGCACGGTCAGAGGGGCAGTACTGAGGGAGTGCTGCACTGTTAGAGGGTCAGTATTGAACAAGTGCTGCACTGTGGGTGGGCAGTACTGAGGGATAACTGCATTGTCAGAGGATCAGTCCTGAGGGAATGCTGCACTGTCGGAGGATCAGTCCTGAGGGAGTGCTGCACTGTCGGGGTGGGAGTCAGTACTGAGGGAGTGCTGCACTGTCATAGGGTCAGTACTGAGGGAGTGCTGCACTGTCAGAGGGTCAGTACTGAGGGAGTGCTGCACTGTCAGAGGGTCAGCACTGAGGGAGTGCTGCACTGTCAGGGGGTCAGTACTGAGGGAGTGCTGCACTGTCAGATGGTCAGCACTGAGGCAGTGCTGCACTGTCAGAGGGTCAGTACTGAGGGAGTGCTGCATTGTCAGAGGGTCAGTACTATGGGAGTGCTGCACTGTCAGAGGGTCAAGTCTGAGGGAATGCTGCACTGTCCGAGAGTCGGTACTGAGGGGGTGCTGCACTGTCAGAGAGTCTGTATAGAGAAATAATGCATTCTCATAGAGTCCGAATAGGGGATGTGCTCCAGTTTGGGAGGGTTAGCACTGAGAAACTGCTGGACTATCGGAGAGTCAGTACTGAGGGAGTGCTCCATTGTCCGAAGATCAGTACGGAGGGAGTGCTGCACTGTCAGAGGGTCAGTACTGAGTGAGCGCTGCACCCTCAGAAAGTCAGTACTGAGGGAGTGCTGCACTGTCAGAGGGTCAGTACTGAGGGAGTGCTGCACCCTCAGAGAGTCAGTACTGAGGGAGTGCTGCACTGTCAGAGGGTCAGAATAGAGGAAGTGCTGCAGAGAGGGAGGCTCAGCACTGAGAAATTGCAGGACTATCGGAGGGTCATCAGTGCAGGAGTGCTGCTCTGCCACAGCGTCAGTCCTGAGGGAGCTTGGCCGTATCGGGATGTGAGTATTGAGGGAGTGCTGCCCGGTCCAAGGATCAGCACTGAGGGAGTTCTGCATTGTAAGAGGGTTAGTACTGAGGCAGTGCTGCACTGTTGGAGGGTCAGTACTGAGGTAGTGCTGCACTGTTGGAGGTTTAGTACTGAGGGAGTGCTGCACTGTCAGAGGGTCAGTAGTGAGGGAGTGAAACACTGTCGGAGGAGCAGTGCTGAGGGAGTGCTGCCCTATCGGAGGGTCAGTACTGAGGGAGTACTACACTGTCGGAGGAGAAGTACTGAGGGAGTGCTGCCCAGTCGGAGGGTCAACAAAGAGGGAGTGCTGCAATGCTGTAGGTTCAGAACTGAGGGAGTACTGACCAATCGGTGGGTCAATATTGATGGACTGCTGCAGTGTCAGAGGGTCAGTACAGATGGTTTGCTGCAAATTTGGAGGGTCAGTACTGAGGGAGTGCTGCACTGTCAGAGCCACAGTACTGAGGGAGTCTTGCAATGTCAGAAGGTCAGTACTGAGGGAGTGCTGCACTGTAAGAGGGTCAGCAGTGAGCTAGTGCTGCACTGTCAGAGGGTCAGTACTGAGGGAGTGCTGCACTGTTAGAGGGACAGTACTGAGGGAATGCTGCACTGTCAGAGGGTCAGTACTGAGCAAGTGCTGCACTCTGCGTGGGCAGTACTGTGGGTGCTCTGCATTGTCAAATCATCAGTCCTGCAGGAGTGCTGCACTGTCAGAGAGTATCTATTGAGCGAGTGCAGTACTATCGGAGGGTGACTTCTGAGGGAGTAGTGCAATGTCAGCGCCTCAGTACTAAGGAGTGCTGCACTGTCAGCGGATCAGTACTGAGGGAGTGCTGCACTGTCAGAGGGTCAGTATTGAGGGAGTGCTGCACTGTCGGAGGGTCAGTACTGAGGGAGTGCTGCACTGTCAGAGGGTCAGTAATGAGGGAGTGCTGCACTGTCAGAGGGTCAGTACTGAGGGAGTGCTCCATTGTCCGAAGTTCAGTACTGAGGGAGTGCTGCACTGTCAGAGGGTCAGTACTGAGGGAGTGCTCCATTGTCCGAAGTTCAGTACTGACGGAGTGCTACATTGTCAGAAGTTCAGCACTGAGGGAGTGCTGCACTGTCAGAGGATCAGTACTGAGTGAGTGCTACACCCTCAGAGAGTCAGTACTGAGGGAGTGCTGCACTGTCAGAGGGTCAGTGCTGAGGGAGTGCTGCACTGTCAGAGGGTCAGTACTAAGGGAGTGCTGCACTGTCAGTGGGTCAGTACTGAGGGAGTGCTGCACTGTCAGAGGGTCAGTATAGAGGAAGTGCTGCAGAGAGGGAGGCTCAGCACTGAGAAATTGCGGGACTATCGGAGGGTCAGCAGTGCTGGAGTGCTGCTCTGCCACAGCGTCAGTCCTGAGGGAGCTCGGACCTGTCGGGATGTCAGTATTGAGGGAGTGCTGCATGGTCCTAGGCTAAGCACTGAGGGAGTTCTGCATTGTAAGAGGGTTAGTACTGAGGCAGTGCTGCCCTGTTGGAGGGTCAGTACTGAGGTAGTGCTGCACTGTTGGAGGTTTAGTACTGAGGGAGTGCTGCACTGTCAGAGGGTCAGTACTGAGGGAGTGCTGCACTGTCAGAGGGTCAGTAGTGAGGCAGTGAAACACTTTCGTAGGAGCAGTGCTGAGGGAGTGCTGCCCTATCGGAGGGTCAGTACTGAGGGAGTGCTACACTGTCGGAGGAGAAGTACTGAGGGAGTGCTGCCCTGTCGGAGGGTCAGCACTGAGGGAGTGCTGCAATGCTGTAGGTTCAGAACTGAGCGAGTACTGACCTATCGGTGGGTCAATATTGATGGACTGCTGCAGTGTCAGAGGTTCAGTACAGATGGTTTGCTGCAAATTTGGAGGGTCAGTACTGATCGTGTACTGTACTGTCAGAGCCACAGTACTGAGGGAGTCTTGCACTGTCAGAAGGTCAGTACTGAGGGAGTGCTGCACTGTAAGAGGGTCAGTACTGAGCTAGTGCTGCACTGTCAGAGAGTAAGTACTGAGGGAGTGCTGCACTGTCAGAGGGTCAGTACTGAGGGAGTGCTGCACTGTCAGAGGGTCAGTACTGAGCAAGTGCTGCACTGTCGTGGGCAGTACTGAGGGTGGTCTGCACTGTCAGATCATCAGTCCTGCAGGAGTGCTGCACTGTCAGAGAGTATCTATTGAGCGAGTGCAGTACTATCGCAGGGTGAATTCTGAGGGAGTAGTGCATTGTCAGCGCATCAGTACTTAGGGAGTGCTGCACTGTCAGCGGATCAGTACTAAGGGAGTGCTGCACTGTCAGCGGATCAGTACTGACGTATTGCTGCACTGTCAAAGCGTCAGTACTAAGGGAGTGCTGCACTGTCGGAGGGTCAGTGCAGAGGGAGTGCTGCACAGTCAGAGGGTCAGTACTGAGGGAGTGCTGCACTGCCGGAGGTTCAGTACTGAGGGAGTACTGACCAATCGGAGTGTCAGTATTGAGGGAGTGCTGCACTGTCGGAGGGTCAGTACTGAGGGAGTGCTGCACTGTCAGATGGTCAGTACTGAGGGAGTGCTGCACTGTCAGAGGGTCAGTACTGAGGGAGTGCTGCACTGTCAGAGGGTCAGTAATGAGGGAGTGCTGCACTGTCAGAGGGTCAGTACTGAGAGAGTGCTGCACTGCCAGAGAGTCAGTATAGAGGAAGTGCTGCAGTGTGGGAGGGTCAGCACTGACGAATTGAGGGAGTGCTGCAATGTCGGAGGTTAAGTGTTGTGGAATGCTGCACTGTCAGAGGGTCAGTACTGAGGGAGTGCTGCACTGTCAGAGGGTTAGTACTGAGGGAGTGCTGCACTGTCAGAAGGTCAGTACTGAGGGAGTGCTGCACTGTCAGAGGGTCAGTACTGAGTGTGTGCTGCACTGTCAGAGGGTCAGTACTGATGAAGTGCTGCACTGTCAGAGGGTCTGTACAAAGTGAGTGCTGCACTGTCAGAGGGTCAGTACTGAGGGAGTGCTACACTGCCAGAGAGTCAGTATAGAGGAAGTGCTGCAGTGTGGGAGGGTCAGCACTAAGAAATTGCTGGACTATCGAAGTGTCAGCAGTGAGGGTGTGCTGCTCTGCCACAGCACCAGTCCTGAGGGATCTCTGCCCTATTGGGATGTCAGTATTGAGGGAGTGCTGCATGGACCAAGGATCAGAAGTGAGGGAGTGCTGCCTCGTAAGAGGGTTAGTACTGAGGGAATTCTGTCCTGTCTGAGGGTCAGTAATGAGGGAGTGCTGCACTGTCAGAGGGTCAGTATACAGGAAGTGCTGCAGTGTGGGAGGGTCAGCACTGACGAATTGAGGGAGAGCTGCAATGTCAGAGGTTAAGTGTTGTGGGAGTGCTGCACTGTCAGAGGGTCAGTACTGAGGGAGTGCTGCACTGTCAGAGGGTCAGTAATGAGGGAGTGCTCCATTGTCCGAAGTTCAGTACTGACGGAGTGCTACATTGTCAGAAGTTCAGCACTGAGGGAGTGCTGCACTGTCAGAGGATCAGTACTGAGTGAGTGCTGCACCCTCAGAGAGTCAGTACTGAGGGAGTGCTGCACTGTCAGAGGGTCAGTACTGAGGGAGTGCTGCACTGTCAGAGGTTCAGTCCTGAGGGAGTGCTGCACTGTCAGTGGGTCAGTACTGAGGGAGTGCTGCACTGTCAGAGGGTCAGTATAGAGGAAGTGCTGCAGAGAGGGAGGCTCAGCACTGAGAAATTGCAGGACTATCGGAGGGTCAGCAGTGCAGGAGTGCTGCTCTGCCACAGCATCAGTCCTGAGGGAGCTTGGCCGTATCGGGATGTCAGTATTGAGGGGGTGCTGCACGGTCCTAGGATCAGCACTGAGGGAGTTCTGCATTGTAAGAGGGTTAGTACTGAGGCAGTGCTGCACTGTTGGAGGGTCAGTACTGAGGTAGTGCTGCACTGTTGGAGGTTTAGTACTGAGGGAGTGCTGCACTGTCAGAGACAGTACGGAGGGAGTGCTGCACTGTCAGAGGGTCAGTAGTGAGGCAGTGAAATACTGTCGTAGGAGCAGTGCTGAGGGAGTGCTGCCCTGTCGGAGGGTCAGTACTGAGGGAGTACTACACTGTCGGAGGGTCAGCACTGAGGGAGTGCTGCAATGCTGTAGGTTCAGAACTGAGCGAGTACTGACCTATCGGTGGGTCAATATTGATGGACTGCTGCAGTGTCAGAGGGTCAGTACAGATGGTTTGCTGCAAATTTGGAGGGTCAGTACTGAGGGAGTGCTGTACTGTCAGAGCCACAGTACTCAGGGAGTCTTGCACTGTCAGAAGGTCAGTACTGAGGGAGTGCTGCACTGTCAGAGGGTCAGTACTGAGCAAGTGCTGCACTCTGCGTGGGCAGTACTGTGGGTGGTCTGCATTGTCAGATCATCAGTCCTGCAGGAGTGCTGCACTGTCAGAGAGTATCTATTGAGCGAGTGCAGTACTATCGGAGGGTGAGTTCTGAGGGAGCAGTGCACTGTCAGCGCATCAGTACTAAGGGAGTGCTGCACTGTCAGCGGATCAGTACTAAGGGAGTGCTGCACTGTCAGCGGATCAGTACTGAGGGAGTGTTGCACTGTCAAAGCGTCAGTACTAAGGGAGTGCTGCACTGTCGGAGGGTCAGTACAGAGGGAGTGCTGCACAGTCAGAGGGTCAGTACTGAGGGAGTGCTGCACTGCCGGATGGTCAGTACTGAGGGAGTACTGACCAATCGGAGTGTCAGTATGGAGGGAGTGCTGCACTGTCAGAGGGTCAGTACTGAGGGAGTGCTGCACTGTCAGAGGGTCAGTACTGAGGGAGTCTTGAACTGTCAGAAGGTCAGTACTGAGGGAGTGCTGCACTGTCAGAGGGTCAGTACTGAGGGAGTGCTGCACTGTTAGAGGGACAGTACTGAGGGAGTGCTGCACTGTCAGAGGGTCAGTATTGAGGGAGTGCTGCACTGTCAGAGGGACAGTACTGAGGGAGTGCTGCACTGTCAGAGGGTTAGTACTGAGGGAGTGCTGCACTGTCAGAAGGTCAGTACTGAGGGAGTGCTGCACTGTCAGAGGGTCAGTACTGAGGGAGTGCAGCACTGTCAGAGGGTCAGTGCAAAGTGAGTGCTGCACTGTCAGAGGGTCAGTACTGAGGGAGTGCTACACTGCCAGAGAGTCAGTATAGAGGAAGTGCTGCAGTGTGGGAGGGTCAGCACTGAGAAATTGCTGGACTATCGAAGTGTCAGCAGTGAGGGTGTGCTGCTCTGCCACAGCACCAGTCCTGAGGGATCTCTGCCCTATCGGGATGTCAGTACTGAGGTAGTGCTGCATGGACCAAGGATCAGAAGTGAGGGAGTGCTGCCTCGTAAGAGGGTTAGTACTGAGGGAATTCTGTCCTATCTGAGGGTCAGCAATGAGGGAGTGCTGCACTGTCAGAGGGTCTGTACTGAGGGAGTGCTGCACTGTCAGAGGGTCAGTATACAGGAAGTGCTGCAGTGTGGGAGGGTCAGCACTGACGAATTGAGGGAGAGCTGCAATGTCAGAGGTTAAGTGTTGTGGGAGTGCTGCACTGTCAGAGGGTCAGTACGGAGGGAGTGCTGCACTGTCGGAGGTTCAGCACTGAGGGACTGCACCATTGTCTGAGATTCAGTTTGAGGGAAGGGTGCACATGCGGAATTTCAGGACGGGGAGTGCTGTACTGTTGGGGTTTCAGTGCTGAAGGAGTGCTACACTGCCAGAGAGTCAGTATAGAGGAAGTGCTGCAGTGTGGGAGGGTCAGCACTGAGAAATTGCTGGACTATCGAAGTGTCAGCAGTGAGGGAGTGCTGCTCTGCCACAGCACCAGTCCTGAGGGATCTCTGCCCTATCGGGATGTCAGTATTGAGGGAGTGCTGCATGGACCAAGGATCAGAAGTGAGGGAGTGCTGCCTCGTAAGACGGTTAGTACTGAGGGAATTCTGTTCTACCTGAGGGTCTGTACTGAGGGAGTGCTGCACTGTCAGAGGGTCTGTACTGAGGGAGTGCCGCACTGTCAGAGTGTCAGTACTGAGGGAGCGCCGCACTGTCTGAGGATCAGTCTGTGGGCAGGGTTCACATACAGAATTTCAGGACAGAGGGAGTGATGTGCTACTGGAGGTTCAATGTTGAGGGAGTGCTGCACCATCGGAGGTTCAGTCTTGGGGGAGTGCAGCATGGTCAGAGGTTCAGTAATCAGGGAGTCAGTATAGAGGAAGAGCTGCAGTGTGGGAAGGTCAGCACTGACGAATTGTTGAACTATCGGGGGGTCTTCAGTGAGGTTGTGCTGCTCTCCCATAGCGTCTGTCGTGAGGGAGCTCTGCCTTATTGGAATGTCAGTAGTGAGGGAGTGCTGGATGGTCCAAGGATCAGCACTGAGGGAGTGCTGCATTGTAAGAGGGTTAGTAATGAGGGAATTCTGTCCTATCTGAGGGTCAGTACTGAGGGAGTGCTGCAGTGTTAGAGGGGCAGTACTGAGGGAGTGCTGCACTGTCAGAGGGGCAGTACTGAGGGAGTGCTGTACTGTGGGTGGGCAGTACTGAGGGAGAACTGAATTGTCAGAGGATCAGTCCTGAGGGAATGCTGCACTGTCGGAGGGTCAGTGCTGAGGGAGTGCTGCACTGTCAGAGGGTCAGTCCTGAGGGAGTGCTGCACTGTCGGGGTGGGGGTCAGTACTGAGGGAGTGCTGCACTGTCATAGGATCAGTACTGAGGGAGTGCTGCACTGTCAGAGGGTCAGTAATGAGGGAGTGCTGCACTGTCAGAGGGTCAGTACTGAGGGAGTGCTGCACTGTCAGGGGGTCAGTACTGAGGGAGTGCTGCACTGTCAGATGGTCAGCACTGAGGCAGTTCTGCACTGTCAGAGGGTCAGTACTGAGGGAGTGCTGCACTGTCAGGGGCTCAGTACTGAGGGAGTGCTGCACTGTCAGAGGGTCAGTACTGAGGGAGTGCTGCACTGTCAGGGGGTCAGTACTGAGGGAGTGCTGCACTGTCAGATGGTCAGCACTGAGGCAGTGCTGCATTGTCAGAGGGTCAGTACTAAGGGAGTGCTGCATTGTCAGATGGTCAGTACTGAGGCAGTGCTGCATTGTCAGAGGGTCAGTACTGAGGCAGTGCTGCACTGTCAGAGGGTCAGTACTAAGGGAGTGCTGCACTGTCAGAGGGTCAGTACTGAGGGAATGCTGCACTGTCCGAGAGTCGGTACTGAGGGGGTGCTGCACTGTCAGAGAGTCAGTATAGGGGATGTGCTCCAGTGTGGGAGGGTTAGCACTGAGAAACTGCTGGACTATCGGAGAGTCAGTACTGAGGGAGTGTTCCATTGTCCGAAGATCAGTACGGAGGGAGTGCTGCACTGTCAGAGGGTCAGTACTGAGTGAGCGCTGCACCCTCAGAGAGTCAGTACTGAGGGAGTGCTGCACTGTCAGAGGGTCAGTACTGAGCGAGCGCTGCACCCTCAGAAAGTCAGTACTGAGGGAGTGCTGCACCCTCAGAGGGTCAGTACTGAGGGAGTGCTGCACTGTCAGAGGGTCAGTATAGAGGAAGTGCTGCAGAGAGGGAGGCTCAGCACTGAGAAATTGCAGGACTATCGGAGGGTCATCAGTGCTGGAGTGCTGCTCTGCCACAGCTTCAGTCCTGAGGGAGCTGGGCCGTATCGGGATGTCAGTATTGAGGGAGAGCTGCATGGTCCAAGGATCAGCACTGAGGGAGCTCTGCATTGTAAGAGGGTTAGTACTGAGGCAGTGCTGCACTGTTGGAGGGTCAGTACTGAGGTAGTGCTGCACTGTTGGAGGTTTAGTACTGAGGGAGTGCTGCACTGTCAGAGGGTCAGTAGTGAGGGAGTGAAACACTGTCGGAGGAGCAGTGCTGAGGGAGTGCTGCCCTATCGGAGGGTCAGTACTGAGGGAGTACTACACTGTCGGAGGAGAAGTACTGAGGGAGTGCTGCCCTGTCGGAGGGTCAGCAAAGAGGGAGTGCTGCAATGCTGTAGGTTCAGAACTGAGGGAGTACTGACCAATCGGTGGGTCAATATTGATGGACTGCTGCAGTGTCAGAGGGTCAGTACAGATGGTTTGCTGCAAATTTGGAGGGTCAATAATGAGGGAGTGCTGTACTGTCAGAGCCACAGTACTGAGGGAGTCTTGCACTGTCAGAAGGTCAGTACTGAGGGAGTGCTGCACTGTAAGAGGGTCAGCAGTGAGCTAGTGCTGCACTGTCAGAGGGTCAGTACTGAGCGAGTGCTGCACTGTTAGAGGGACAGTACTGAGGGAATGCTGCACTGTCAGAGGGTCAGTACTGAGCAAGTGCTGCACTGTGCGTGGGCAGTACTGAGGGTGGTCTGCATTGTCAGATCATCAGTCCTGCAGGAGTGCTGCACTGTCAGAGAGTATCTATTGAGCGAGTGCAGTACTATCGGAGGGTGACTTCTGAGGGAGTAGTGCAATGTCAGCGCATCAGTCCTAAGGGAGTGCTGCACTGTCAGCAGATCAGTACTGAGGGAGTGCTGCACTGTCAGAGGGTCAGTATTGAGGGAGTGCTGCACTGTCGGAGGGTCAGTACTGAGGGAGTGCTGCACTGTCAGAGGGTCAGTACTGAGGGAGTGTTGCACTGTCAGAGGGTCAGTAATGAGGGAGTGCTGCACTGTCAAAGGGTCAGTACTGAGGGAGTGCTACATTGTTTGAAGTTCATCACTGAGGGAGTGCTGCACTGTCAAAGCGTCAGTTCTAAGGGAGTGCTGCACTGTCGGACGGTCAGTACAGAGGGAGTGTTCCATTGTCAGAAGTTCAGCACTGAGAGAGTGCTGCACTGTCAGAGGGTCAGTACTGAGGGAGTGCTACATTGTCAGAAGTTCATCACTGAGTGAGTGCTGCACTGTCAGAGGGTCAGTACTGAGGGAGTGCTGCACAGTCAGAGGGTCAGTACTGCGGGAGTGCTGCACTGTCAGACGGTCAGTACTGAGGGAGTGCTGCATTGTCAGAGGGTCAGTACTGAGTGAGCGCTGCACCCTCAGAGAGTCAGTACTGAGGGAGCGCTGCACTGTCAGAGGGTCAGAATAGAGGAAGTGCTGCAGAGAGGGAGGCTCAGCACTGAGAAATTGCAGGACTATCGGAGGGTCATCAGTGCTGGAGTGCTGCTCTGCCACAGCATCAGTCCTGAGGGAGCTTGACCGTATCGGGATGTCAGTATTGAGGGAGTGCTGCATGGTCCAAGGATCAGCACTGAGGGAGTTCTGCATTGTAAGAGGGTTAGTACTGAGGCAGTGCTGCACTGTTGGAGGGTCAGTACTGAGGTAGTGCTGCACTGTTGGAGGTTTAGTACTGAGGGAGTGCTGCACTGTCAGAGGGTCAGTAGTGAGGGAGTGAAACACTGTCGGAGGAGCAGTGCTGAGGGAGTGCTGCCCTATCGGAGGGTCAGTATTGAGGGAGTACTACACTGTCGGAGGAGAAGTACTGAGGGAGTGCTGCCCTGTCGGAGGGTCAGCAAAGAGGTAGTGCTGCAATGCTGTAGGTTCAGAACTGAGGGAGTACTGACCAATCGGTGGGTCAATATTGATGGACTGCTGCAGTGTCAGAGGGTCAGTACAGATGATTTGCTGCAAATTTGGAGGGTCAGTACTGAGGGAGTGCTTTACTGTCAGAACCACAGTACTGAGGGAGTCTTGCACTGTCAGAAGGTCAGTACTGAGGGAGTGCTGCACTGTAAGAGGGTCAGCAGTGAGCTAGTGCTGCACTGTCAGAGGGTCAGTACTGAGGGAGTGCTGCACTGTAAGAGGGTCAGTACTGAGCTAGTGCTGCACTGTCAGAGGGTCAGTACTGAGGGAGTGCTGCACTGTCAGAAGGTCAGTACTGAGGGAGTGCTGCACTGTCAGATGGTCAGTACTGAGGGAGTGCTGCACTGTCAGAAGGTCAGTGTTGAGGGAGTGCTGCACTGTCAGAGGGTCAGTATTGAGGGCGTGCTGCACTGTCAGAGGGTCAGTACTGAGGGAATGTTGCACTGTCAGAGGGTCAGTAATGAGGGAGTGCTGCACTGTCAGAGGGTCAGTACTGAGGGAGTGCTACATTGTCCGAAGTTCATCACTGAGTGAGTGCTGCACTGTCAGAGGGTCAGTACTGAGGGAGTGCTGCACTGTCAGAAGGTCAGTACTGAGGGAGTGCTGCACTGTCAGATGGTCAGTACTGAGGGAGTGCTGCACTGTCAGAAGGTCAGTGTTGAGGGAGTGCTGCACTGTCAGAGGGTCAGTATTGAGGGCGTGCTGCACTGTCAGAGGGTCAGTACTGAGGGAATGTTGCACTGTCAGAGGGTCAGTAATGAGGGAGTGCTACATTGTCCGAAGTTCATCACTGAGTGAGTGCTGCACTGTCAGAGGGTCAGTACTGAGGGAGTGCTGCACAGTCAGAGGGTCAGTACTGAGGGAGTGCTGCATTGTCAGAGGGTCAGTAATGCACTCTGAGAGTCAGTATAGGGGATGTGCTCCAGTGTGGGAGGGTTAGCACTGAGAAACTGCTGGACTATCAGAGGGTCAGTATTGAGGGAGTGCTCCATTGTCCGAAGTTCAGGACTGAGTTAGTGCTGCACTGTCAGAGTGTCAGTACTGAGGGAGTGCTGCACTGTCAGAGGGTCAGTACTGAGGGAGTGCTGCATTGTCAGAGGGTCAGTAATGAGGGAGTGCTGCATTGTCAGAGGGTCAGTACTGAGGGAGTGCTGCACCCTCAGACGGTCAGTACTGAGAGAGTGCTGCACTGTCAGATGGACAGTACTGAGGGTGTGCTGCACTGTCTGAGGGTCGGTACTGAGGGAGTGCTGCACTGTCAGAGGGTCAGTACTGAGGGAATTCTGCACAGTCTGAGGTCAGTACTGAGGGAGTGCTGCACTGTCAGAGGGTCAGTAATGAGGGAGTGCTGCACTGTCTGAGGGTCGGTACTGAGGCAGTGCTGCACTGTCAGAGGGTCAGTACTGAGGGAATTCTGCACAGTCAGAGGTCAGTACTGAGGGAGTGCTGCACTGTCAGAGGGTCAGTACTGAGGGAGCGCTGCACTGTCAGAGGGTCAGTACCGTTGGAGTGCTGCATTGTCAGAGGGTCAGTACTGAGGGAGTGCTGCACTGTCAGAGGGTCAGTACTGAGGGAGTGCTGCACTGTCAGATGGACAGTACTGAGGGAGTGCTGCACTGTCTGATTGTCGGTACTGAGGCAGTGCTGCACTGTCAGATGGTCAGTACTGAGGGAGTGCTGCACTGTCAGAAGGTCAGTGTTGAGGGAGTGCTGCACTGTCAGAGGGTCAGTATTGAGGGCGTGCTGCACTGTCAGAGGGTCAGTACTGAGGGAATGTTGCACTGTCAGAGGGTCAGTAATGAGGGAGTGCTACATTGTCCGAAGTTCATCACTGAGTGAGTGCTGCACTGTCAGAGGGTCAGTACTGAGGGAGTGCTGCACAGTCAGAGGGTCAGTACTGAGGGAGTGCTGCATTGTCAGAGGGTCAGTAATGCACTCTGAGAGTCAGTATAGGGGATGTGCTCCAGTGTGGGAGGGTTAGCACTGAGAAACTGCTGGACTATCAGAGGGTCAGTATTGAGGGAGTGCTCCATTGTCCGAAGTTCAGGACTGAGTTAGTGCTGCACTGTCAGAGTGTCAGTACTGAGGGAGTGCTGCACTGTCAGAGGGTCAGTACTGAGGGAGTGCTGCATTGTCAGAGGGTCAGTAATGAGGGAGTGCTGCATTGTCAGAGGGTCAGTACTGAGGGAGTGCTGCACCCTCAGACGGTCAGTACTGAGAGAGTGCTGGACTGTCAGATGGACAGTACTGAGGGTGTGCTGCACTGTCTGAGGGTCGGTACTGAGGGAGTGCTGCACTGTCAGAGGGTCAGTACTGAGGGAATTCTGCACAGTCTGAGGTCAGTACTGAGGGAGTGCTGCACTGTCAGAGGGTCAGTAATGAGGGAGTGCTGCACTGTCTGAGGGTCGGTACTGAGGCAGTGCTGCACTGTCAGAGGGTCAGTACTGAGGGAATTCTGCACAGTCAGAGGTCAGTACTGAGGGAGTGCTGCACTGTCAGAGGGTCAGTACTGAGGGAGCGCTGCACTGTCAGAGGGTCAGTACCGTTGGAGTGCTGCATTGTCAGAGGGTCAGTACTGAGGGAGTGCTGCACTGTCAGAGGGTCAGTACTGAGGGAGTGCTGCACTGTCAGATGGACAGTACTGAGGGAGTGCTGCACTGTCTGATTGTCGGTACTGAGGCAGTGCTGCACTGTCAGAGGGCCAGTACTGAGGGAATTCTGCACAGTCAGAGGTCAGTACTGAGGGAGTGCTGCACTGTCAGAGGGTCAGTAATGAGGGAGTGCTACATTGTCAGAACTTCATCACTGAGTGAGTGCTGCACTGTCAGAGGTTCAATACTGAGGCAGTGCTGCACAGTCAGAGCGTCAGTACTGAGGGAGTGCTGCACTGTCAGAGGGTCAGTAGTGAGGGAGTGCTGCACTGTCAGAGGGTCAGTACTGAGGGAGTGTTGCACTGTCAGAGGGGCAGTAATGAGGGAGTGCTGCACTGTCAGACGGTCAGTACTGAGTGAGTGCTACATTGTCAGACTGTCAGTACTGAGGGAGAGCTGCACTGTCAGACGGTCAGTATTGAGGGAGTGCTGCACTGTCAGGGTCAGTACTCAGGGAGTGCTGCACTGTCAGAGGGTCAGTACTGAGCAAGTGCTGCAGTGTGCGTGGGCAGTACTGAGGGTGCTCTGCATTGTCAGATCGTCAGTCCTGCAGGACTGCTGCACTGTCAGAGAGTATCTATTGAGCGAGTGCAGTACATTCGGAGGGTGAGTTCTGAGGGAGCAGTGCATTGTCAGAGGATCAGTACTCAGGGAGTGCTGCACTGTCAGAGGGTCAGTAATGAGGGAGTGCTACACTATCAGAGGGTCAGTACTGAGGGAGTGCTGCACTGTCAGAGGGTCAGTACTGAGGGAGTGCTGCACTATCAGAGGGTCAGTACTGAGGGAGTGCTGCACTATCAGAGGGTCAGTACTGAGGGAGTGCTGCACTGTCAGATGGTCAGTACTGAGGGAGTGCTGCACTGTCAGAAGGTCAGTACTGAGGGAGTGCTGCACTGTCAGACGGTCAGTATAGAGGAAATAATGCTCGCTCAGAGAGTCCGTATAGGTGATGTGCTCCAGTGTGGGAGCGTGAGCACTGAGAAACTGCTGGACTATCAGAGGGTCAGTATTGAGGGAGTGATGCACTGTCACAGGGTCACTACTGAGGGAGTGATGCACTGTCAGAGGGTCAGTACTGAGGGAGTGATGCACTGTCAGAAAGTCAGTACTGAGGGAGTGCTACATTGTCCGAAGTTCATCACTGAGTGAGTGCTGCACTGTCAGAGGGTCAGTACTGAGGGAGTGCTGCACAGTCAGAGGGTCAGTACTGCGGGAGTGCTGCACTGTCAGACGGTCAGTACTGAGGGAGTGCTGCATTGTCAGAGCGTCAGTACTGAGGGAGTGCTGCACTGTCAGAGGGTCAGTACTGAAGGAGTGCTGCACTGTCAGATGGACAGTACTGTGCGAGTGCTGCACTGTCAGAGGGTCAGTACTGAGGGAGTGCTGCACTGTCAGAAGGTCAGTACTGAGGGGGTGCTGCACTGTCAGATGGTCAGTACTGAGGGAGTGCTGCACTGTCAGAAGGTCAGTACTGAGGGAGTGCTGCACTGTCAGAGGGTCAGTTCTGAGGGCGTGCTGCACTGTCAGAGGGTCAGTACTGAAAGAGTGCTGCACTGTCAGAGGGTCAGTACTGAGGGAGTGTTGCACTGTCAGAGTGTCAGTAATGAGGGAGTGCTGCACTGTCAGAGGGTCAGTAATGAGGGAGTGCTACATTGTCAGAAGTTCATCCTTGAGTGAGTGCTGCACTGTCAGAGGGTCAGTACTGAGGGAGTGCTCCACTGTCAGATGGACAGTACTGACGGAGTGCTGCACTCTCAGGGTCAGTACTCAGGGAGTGCTGCACTGTCAGAGGGTCAGTACTGAGCAAGTTTTGCACTGTGAGTGGGCAGTACTGAGGGTGCTCTGCATTGTCAGATCGATAGACCTGCAGGAGTGCTGCACTGTCACAGAGTATCTATTGAGCGAGTGCAGTACATTCGGAGGGTGAGTTCTGAGGGAGTGCTGCACGGTCAGAGGGTCAGTACTGAGGGAGTGCTGCACTGTCAGCGGATCAGTACTGAGGGAATGCTGCACTGTCAGAGTGTCAGTACTGAAGGAGTGCTGCACTGTCGGAGGGTCAGTACAGTGGGAGTGTTGCACTGTCAGAGGGTCAGTACTGAGGGAATGCTGCACTGTCGGAGGGTCAGTACAGAGGGAGTGTTGCACTGTCAGAGGGTCAGTACCAAGGGAGTACTGAACTGTCAGAGGGTCAGTACTGAGGGAGTGCTGCACTGTCCGAGAGTCAGTACTGAGTGGGTGCTGCACTGTCAGACAGTCTGTATAGAGAAGTAATGCACTCTGAGAGTCAGTATAGAGGAAGTGCTCCAGTGTGGGAGGGTCCGCACTGAGAAATTGCTGGACTATCGGAGGGTCAGTACTGAGGGGGATCTGCTCTGTCAGAGAGTCAGTATAGAGGAAATAATGCTCGCTCAGAGAGTCCGTATAGGTGATGTGCTCCAGTGTGGGAGGGTTAGCACTGAGAAACTGCTGGACTATCAGAGGGACTGTATTGAGGGAGTGCTCCATTGTCCGAAGTTCAGCACTGAGTTAGTTCTGCACTGTCAGAGGGTCAGTACTGAGGGAGTGCTGCACTGTCAGAGGGTCAGTACTGAGGGAGTGCTGCAATGTCAGAGGGTCAGTACTGAGGGAGTGCTGCACTGTCAGAGGGTCAGTACTGAGGGAGTGCAACATTGTCCGAAGTTCATCACTGAGTGAGTGCTGCACTGTCAGAGGGTCAGTAATGAGGGAGTGCTGCATTGTCAGAGGGTCAGTAATGAGGGAGTGCTGCATTGTCAGGGGGTCAGTACTGAGAGAGTGCTGCACTCTCAGACGGTCAGTACTGAGGGAGTGCTGCACTGTCAGTGGGTCAGTACTGAGGGAGTGCTGCACTGTCAGAGGGTCAGTACCGTTGGAGTGCTGCATTGTCAGAGGGTCAGTACTGAGGGAGTGCTGCACTGTCTGAGTGTCGGTACTGAGGGAGTGCTGCACTCTCAGACGGTCAGTACTGAGGGAGTGCTGCATTGTCAGAGGGTCAGTAATGAGGGAGTGCTGCATTGTCAGTGGGTCAGTACTGAGGGAGTGCTGCACTCTCAGACGGTCAGTACTGAGGGAGTGCTGCACTTTCAGAGGGTCAGTAATGAGGGAGTGCTGCATTGTCAGAAGTTCATCACTGAGTGAGTGCTGCACTGTCAGAGGGTCAATACTGAGGCAGTGCTGCACAGTCAGAGCGTCAGTACTGAGGGAGTGCTGCACTGTCAGAGGGTCAGTAATGAGGGAGTGCTGCATTGTCAGAGGGTCAGTACTGAGGGAGTGCTGCACTGTCAGAGGGTCAGTACAGAGGGAATTCTACACATTCAGAGGTCAGTACTGAGGGAGTGCTGCAGTGTCAGAGGGTCAGTAATGAGGGAGTGCTACATTGTCAGAAGTTCATCACTGAGTGAGTGCTGCACTGTCAGAGGGTCAATACTGAGGGAGTGCTGCACTGTCAGAGGGTAAGTACTGAGGGAGTGCTGCACTGTCAGAGGGTCAGTACTGAGGGAGTGTTGCACTGTCAGAGGGGCAGTAATGAGGGAGTGCTGCACTGTCAGACGGTCAGTACTGAGGGAGTGCTACATTGTCAGAGTGTCAGTACTGAGGGAGTGCTGCACTGTCATACGGTCAGTACTAAGGGAGTGCTGCACTGTCAGGGTCAGTACTCAGGGAGTGCTGCACTGTCAGAGGGCCAATACTGAGCAAGTGCTGCACTGTGCGTGGGCAGTACTGAGGGTGCTCTGCATTGTCAGATCGTCAGTCCTGCAGGAGTGCTGCACTGTCAGAGAGTATCTATTGAGCGAGTGCAGTACATTCGGAGGGTGAGTTCTGAGGGAGCAGTGCACTGTCAGAGGATCAGTACTAAGGGAGTGCTGCACTATCAGAGGGTCAGTACTGAGGGAGTGCTGCACTGTCAGATGGTCAGTACTGAGGGAGTGCTGCACTGTCAGAAGGTCAGTACTGAGGGAGTGCTGCACTGTCAGAGGGTCACTATAGAGGAAATAATGCAAACTCAGAGAGTCCGTATAGGTGATGTGCTCCAGTGTGGGAGCGTGAGCACTGAGAAACAGCTGGACTATCAGAGGGTCAGTATTGAGGGAGTGCTACACTGTCAGAGGGTCAGTACGGAGGGAGTGATGCACTGTCAGAGGGTCAGTACAGAGGGACTGCTGCACTGTCAGAGGGTCAGTACTGAGGGAGTGCTGCACAGTCAGAGGGTCAGTACTGAGGGAGTGCTGCACTTTCAGAGGGTCAGTAATGAGGGAGTGCTGCATTGTCAGAGTGTCAGTACTGAGGGAGTGCTGCACTGTCAGAGGGTCAGTACTGAGGTAGTGCTGCACTGTCAGAGTGTCAGTACTGAGGGAGTGCTGCACTGTCAGAGGGTCAGTACTGAGCAAGTGCTGCACTGTGCGTGGGCAGTACTGAGGGTGGTCTGCATTGTCAGATCGTCAGTCCTGCAGGAGTGCTGCACTGTCAGAGAGTATCTATTGAGCAAGTGCAGTAAATTTGGAGGGTGAGTTCTGACGGAGCAGTGCACTATCAGAGGATCAGTACTAAGGGAGTGCTGCACTGTCAGAGTGTCAGTACTGAGGGACTGCTGCACGGTCAGAGGGTCAGTACTGAGGGAGTGCTGCACTGTCAGCGGATCAGTACTGAGGGAGTGCTTCACTGTCAGAGTGTCAGTACTGAGGGTGTGCTGCATTGTCAGAGGGTCAGTACTGAGGGAGTGCTGCACTGTCAGAGAGTCAGTACTGAGGGAGTGCTGCACTGTCAGATGGACAGTACTGAGGGAGTGCTGCACTGTCTGAGGGTCGGTACTGAGGGATTGCTGCACTATCAGTGGGTCAGTACTGAGGGAGTGCTGCACTGGTAGATGGTCAGTACTGAGGGAGTGCTGCACTGGCAGAAGGTCAGTACTGAGGGAGTGCTGTACTGTCAGAGGGTCAGTACTGAGGGAGTGCTGCACTGTCAGAGGGTCAGTACTGAGGGAGTGCTGCACTGTCAGAGGGTCAGTACTGAGGGAGTGTTGCACTGTCAGATGGTCAGTAATGAGGGAGTGCTGCACTGTCAGAGGGTCAGTACTGAGGGAGTGCTGCACTCTCAGAGGGTCAGTACTGAGGGAGTGCTGCACTGTCAGAGGGTCAGTACTGAGGGAGTGCTGCACTGTCATCGGGTCAGTACTGAGCAAGTGCTGCACTATGCGTGGGCAGTACTGAGGGTGCTCTGCATTGTCAGATCGTCAGTCCTGCAGGAGTGCTGCACTGTCAGAGAGTATCTATTGAGCGATTGCAATACATTCGGAGGGTGAGTTCTGAGGGAGTAGTGCACTGTCAGAGGATCAGTACTCAGGGAGTGCTGCACTGTCAGAGTGTCAGTACTGAGGGAGTGCTGCACTGTCGGAGGGTCAGTACAGTGGGAGTGTTGCACTGTCAGAGGGTTAGTACTGAGGGAGTGCTGCACTATCGGAGGGTCAGTACTGAGGGAGTGCTGCACTGTCCGAGAGTCAGTACTGAGTGGGTGCTGCACTGTCAGAGGGTCAGTACTGAGGGAGTGCAACATTGTCCGAAGTTCATCACTGAGTGAGTGCTGCACTGTCAGAGGGTCAGTAATGAGGGAGTGCTGCATTGTCAGAGGGTCAGTAATGAGGGAGTGCTGCATTGTCAGGGGGTCAGTACTGAGAGAGTGCTGCACTCTCAGACGGTCAGTACTGAGGGAGTGCTGCACTGTCAGTGGGTCAGTACTGAGGGAGTGCTGCACTGTCAGAGGGTCAGTACCGTTGGAGTGCTGCATTGTCAGAGGGTCAGTACTGAGGGAGTGCTGCACTGTCTGAGTGTCGGTACTGAGGGAGTGCTGCACTCTCAGACGGTCAGTACTGAGGGAGTGCTGCATTGTCAGAGGGTCAGTAATGAGGGAGTGCTGCATTGTCAGTGGGTCAGTACTGAGGGAGTGCTGCACTCTCAGACGGTCAGTACTGAGGGAGTGCTGCACTTTCAGAGGGTCAGTAATGAGGGAGTGCTGCATTGTCAGAAGTTCATCACTGAGTGAGTGCTGCACTGTCAGAGGGTCAATACTGAGGCAGTGCTGCACAGTCAGAGCGTCAGTACTGAGGGAGTGCTGCACTGTCAGAGGGTCAGTAATGAGGGAGTGCTGCATTGTCAGAGGGTCAGTACTGAGGGAGTGCTGCACTGTCAGAGGGTCAGTACAGAGGGAATTCTACACATTCAGAGGTCAGTACTGAGGGAGTGCTGCAGTGTCAGAGGGTCAGTAATGAGGGAGTGCTACATTGTCAGAAGTTCATCACTGAGTGAGTGCTGCACTGTCAGAGGGTCAATACTGAGGGAGTGCTGCACTGTCAGAGGGTAAGTACTGAGGGAGTGCTGCACTGTCAGAGGGTCAGTACTGAGGGAGTGTTGCACTGTCAGAGGGGCAGTAATGAGGGAGTGCTGCACTGTCAGACGGTCAGTACTGAGGGAGTGCTACATTGTCAGAGTGTCAGTACTGAGGGAGTGCTGCACTGTCATACGGTCAGTACTAAGGGAGTGCTGCACTGTCAGGGTCAGTACTCAGGGAGTGCTGCACTGTCAGAGGGCCAATACTGAGCAAGTGCTGCACTGTGCGTGGGCAGTACTGAGGGTGCTCTGCATTGTCAGATCGTCAGTCCTGCAGGAGTGCTGCACTGTCAGAGAGTATCTATTGAGCGAGTGCAGTACATTCGGAGGGTGAGTTCTGAGGGAGCAGTGCACTGTCAGAGGATCAGTACTAAGGGAGTGCTGCACTATCAGAGGGTCAGTACTGAGGGAGTGCTGCACTGTCAGATGGTCAGTACTGAGGGAGTGCTGCACTGTCAGAAGGTCAGTACTGAGGGAGTGCTGCACTGTCAGAGGGTCACTATAGAGGAAATAATGCAAACTCAGAGAGTCCGTATAGGTGATGTGCTCCAGTGTGGGAGCGTGAGCACTGAGAAACAGCTGGACTATCAGAGGGTCAGTATTGAGGGAGTGCTACACTGTCAGAGGGTCAGTACGGAGGGAGTGATGCACTGTCAGAGGGTCAGTACTGAGGGAGTGATGCACTGTCAGAGGGTCAGTACAGAGGGACTGCTGCACTGTCAGAGGGTCAGTACTGAGGGAGTGCTGCACAGTCAGAGGGTCAGTACTGAGGGAGTGCTGCACTTTCAGAGGGTCAGTAATGAGGGAGTGCTGCATTGTCAGAGTGTCAGTACTGAGGGAGTGCTGCACTGTCAGAGGGTCAGTACTGAGGTAGTGCTGCACTGTCAGAGTGTCAGTACTGAGGGAGTGCTGCACTGTCAGAGGGTCAGTACTGAGCAAGTGCTGCACTGTGCGTGGGCAGTACTGAGGGTGGTCTGCATTGTCAGATCGTCAGTCCTGCAGGAGTGCTGCACTGTCAGAGAGTATCTATTGAGCAAGTGCAGTAAATTTGGAGGGTGAGTTCTGACGGAGCAGTGCACTATCAGAGGATCAGTACTAAGGGAGTGCTGCACTGTCAGAGTGTCAGTACTGAGGGACTGCTGCACGGTCAGAGGGTCAGTACTGAGGGAGTGCTGCACTGTCAGCGGATCAGTACTGAGGGAGTGCTTCACTGTCAGAGTGTCAGTACTGAGGGTGTGCTGCATTGTCAGAGGGTCAGTACTGAGGGAGTGCTGCACTGTCAGAGAGTCAGTACTGAGGGAGTGCTGCACTGTCAGATGGACAGTACTGAGGGAGTGCTGCACTGTCTGAGGGTCGGTACTGAGGGATTGCTGCACTATCAGTGGGTCAGTACTGAGGGAGTGCTGCACTGGTAGATGGTCAGTACTGAGGGAGTGCTGCACTGGCAGAAGGTCAGTACTGAGGGAGTGCTGTACTGTCAGAGGGTCAGTACTGAGGGAGTGCTGCACTGTCAGAGGGTCAGTACTGAGGGAGTGCTGCACTGTCAGAGGGTCAGTACTGAGGGAGTGTTGCACTGTCAGATGGTCAGTAATGAGGGAGTGCTGCACTGTCAGAGGGTCAGTACTGAGGGAGTGCTGCACTCTCAGAGGGTCAGTACTGAGGGAGTGCTGCACTGTCAGAGGGTCAGTACTGAGGGAGTGCTGCACTGTCATCGGGTCAGTACTGAGCAAGTGCTGCACTATGCGTGGGCAGTACTGAGGGTGCTCTGCATTGTCAGATCGTCAGTCCTGCAGGAGTGCTGCACTGTCAGAGAGTATCTATTGAGCGATTGCAATACATTCGGAGGGTGAGTTCTGAGGGAGTAGTGCACTGTCAGAGGATCAGTACTCAGGGAGTGCTGCACTGTCAGAGTGTCAGTACTGAGGGAGTGCTGCACTGTCGGAGGGTCAGTACAGTGGGAGTGTTGCACTGTCAGAGGGTTAGTACTGAGGGAGTGCTGCACTATCGGAGGGTCAGTACTGAGGGAGTGCTGCACTGTCCGAGAGTCAGTACTGAGGGGGTGCTGCATTGTCAGAGGGTCAGTACTGAGGGAATTCTGCACAGTCAGAGGTCAGTACTGAGGTAGTGCGGCACTGTCAGAGGGTCAGTAATGAGGGAGTGCTACATTGTCAGAAGTTCATCACTGAGTGAGTGCTGCACTGTCAGAGGGTCAATACTGAGGCAGTGCTGCACAGTCAGAGCGTCAGTACTGAGGGAGTGCTGCACTGTCAGAGGGTAAGTACTGAGGGATTGCTGCACTGTCAGAGGGTCAGTACTGAGGGAGTGTTGCACTGTCAGAGGGGCAGTAATGAGGGAGTGCTGCACTGTCAGACGGTCAGTACTGAGGGAGTGCTGCATTGTCAGAGTGTCAGTACTGAGGGAGTGCTGCACTGTCAGACGGTCAGTACTAAGGGAGTGCTGCACTGTCAGAGGGTCAGTACTGAGGGATTGCTGCACTGTCAGAGTGTCAGTACTGAGGGAGTGCTGCACTGTCAGAGGGTCACTACTGAGGGATTGCTGCACTGTCAGATGGACAGTACTGAGGGAGTGCTGTACTTTTGGGTCAGTACTCAGGGAGTGCTGCACTGTCAGAAGGTCAGTACTGAGCAAGTGCTGCACTATGCGTGGGCAGTACTGAGGGTGCTCTGCATTGTCAGATCGACAGTCCTGCAGGAGTGCTGCACTGTCAGAGAGTATCTATTGAGCAAGTGCAATACATTCGGAGGGTGAGTTCTGAGGGAGTAGTGCACTGTCAGAGGATCAGTACTAAGGGAGTGCTGCTCTGTCAGAGTGTCAGTACTGAGGGAGTGCTGCACTGTCGGAGGGTCAGTACAGTGGGAGTGTTGCACTGTGAGAGGGTCAGTACTGAGGGAGTGCTGCACTATCGGAGGGTCAGTACTGAGTGAGTGCTGCAATGTCCGAGAGTCAGTACTGAGGGGGTGCTGCCTTGTCAGAGAGTCTGTATAGAGAAGTAATGCACTCTGAGAGTCAGTATATAGGAAGTGCTCCAGTGTGGGAGGGTCCGCACTGAGAAATTGCTGGACTATCGGAGGGTCAGTACTGAGGGGGATCTGCTCTGTCAGAGAGACAGTATAGAGGAAATAATGCACTCTCAGAGAGTACATATAGGTGATGTGCTCCAGTGTGGGAGGGTTAGCACTGAGAAACTGCTGGGCTATCAGAGGGTCAGTATTGAGGGAGTGCTCCATTGTCCGAAGTTCAGCACTGAGTGAGTGCTGCACTGTCAGAGGGTCAGTACTGAGGGAGTGCTGCACTGTCAGAAAGTCAGTACTGAGGGAGTGCTGCACTGTCAGAGTGTCAGTACTGAGGGTGTGCTGCACTGTCGGAGGGTCAGTACAGTGGGAGTGTTGCACTGTCAGAGGGTCAGTACTGAGGGAGTGCTGCACTGTCGGAGGGTCACTACAGAGGGAGTGTTGCACTGTCAGAGGGTCAGTACCAAGGGAGTACTGAACTGTCAGAGGGTCAGTACTGAGGGAGTGCTGCACTGTCCGAGAGTCAATACGAGGGAGTGCTGCACTGTCAGAGGTTCAGTACTGAGGGAGTGTTGCACTGTCAGAGGGTCAGTAATGAGGGATTGCTGCACTGTCAGAGGGTCAATACTGAGGGAGTGCTGCACTCCCGGAGGTTCAGTACTGAGGGAGTACTGACCAATCGGAGTGTCAGTACTGAGGGAGTTCTGCACTGTTACAGGGTCAGAACTGAGGGAGTGCTGCACTTTCAGAGGGTCAGTACTGAGGGAATATTTACTGTCAGAAGGTCAGTACTGAGGGAGTGCTGCACTGTCAGAGTGTCAGTACTGAGGGAGTGCTGCACTGTTAGAGGGACAGTACTGAGGGAGTGCCGCACTGTCAGAGGTTCAGTACTGAGCAAGTGCTGCACTGTACGTGGGCAGTACTGAGGGTGCTCTGCATTGTCAGATCGTCAGTCCTGCAGGAGTGCTGCACTGTCAGAGAGTATCTATTGAGCGAGTGCAGTTCTTTCGGAGGGTGAGTTCTGAGGGAGTGGTGCAGTGTCAGCGGATCAGTACTAAGCGAGTGCTGCACTGTCAGCGGATCAGTACTAAGGGAGTGCTGTATTGTCAGAGTGTCAGTACTGAGGGATTGCTGCACTGTCAGAGGGTCAGTACTGAGGGAATGCTGCACTGTCAGCGGATCAGTACTGAGGGAGTGCTGCACTGTCAGAGTGTCAATACTGAGGGAGTTCTGCACGGTCGGAGGGTCAGTACAGAGGGAGTGTTGCACTGTTAGAGGGTCAGTACTGAGGGCATGCTGCACTGTCGGAGGGTCAGTACTGAGGCAGTGCTGCACTGTCAGAGGGTCAGTACTGAGGGAGTGCTTCACTGTCAGAGTGTTAGTGATGAGGGAGTGCTGCACGGTCAGAGGGTAAGTACTGAGTGAGTGCTGCACTGTCAGAGGGTAAGTACTGAGGGAGTGCTGCACTGTCAGAGGGTCAGTACTGTGGGAGTGCAGCACTGTCAGAGAGTCAGTACTGAGGGAGTGCTGCACTGTCACAGGGTCAGTACTGAGGGAGTGAAACACTGTCGGAGGAGCAGTAATGATGGAGTGCTCCCCTGTCGAAGGGTCAGCACTGAGGGAGTGCTGCAATGCCGTAGGTTCAGTACTGAGGGACTACTGATCTATCGGTGGGTCAATTTTGATGGACTGCTGCAGTGTCAGAGGGTCAGTACAGATGCTAAGCTGCAAATTTGGGGTGTCAGCACTGAGGGAGTGCTGCACTGACAGAGCCACAGTACTGAGGGAGTCTTGAACTCTCGGAGTGTCAGTACTGAGGGATTGCTGCACTGTCGGAGGGTCAGTACAGTGGGAGTGTTGCACTGTCAGAGGGTCAGTACTGAGGGAGTGCTGCACTGTTGGAGGGTCAGGACAGAGGGAGTGTTGCTCTGTCAGAGGGTCAGTACTGAAGGAGTGCTGCACTGTCGGAGGGTCAGTACAGTGGGAGTGTTGCACTGTCAGAGGGTCAGTACTGAGGGAGTGCTGCACTGTCGGAGGTTCAGTACAGAGGGAGTGCTGCACTGTCCGAGAGTCAGTACTGAGTGGGTGCTGCACTGTCAGACAGTCTGTATAGAGAAGTAATGCACTCTGAGAGTCAGTATAGAGGAAGTGTTCCAGTGTGGGAGGGTCCGCACTGAGAAATTGCTGGACTATCGGAGGGTCAGTACTGTGGGGGATCTGCTCTGTCAGAGAGTCAGTATAGAGGAAATAATGCTCGCTCAGATAGCCCGTATAGGTGATGTGCTCCAGTGTGGGAGGGTTAGCACTGAGAAACTGCTGGACTATCAGAGGGACTGTATTGAGGGAGTGCTCCATTGTCCGAAGTTCAGCACTGAGTTAGTGCTGCACTGTCAGAGGGTCAGTACTGAGGGAGTGCTGCACTGTCAGAGGGTCAGTACTGAGGGAGTACTCCATTGTCAGAAGTTCAGCACTGAGAGAGTGCTGCACTGTCAGAGGGTCAGTGCTGAGGGAGTGCTGCAATGTCAGAGGGTCAGTACTGAGGGAGTGATGCACTGTCAGACGGTCAGTACTGAGGGAGTGCAACATTGTCCGAAGTTCATCACTGAGTTAGTGCTGCACTGTCAGAGGGTCAGTACTGAGGGAGTGCTGCATTGTCAGAGGGTCAGTAATGAGGGAGTTCTGCATTGTCAGAGGGTCAGTACTGAGCGAGTGCTCCACTCTCACACGGTCAGTACTGAGGGAGTGCTGTACTGTCAGAGGGTCAGTACTGAGGGAGTGCTGCACTGTCAGAGGGTCAGTACCGTTGGAGTGCTGCATTGTCAAAGGGTCAGTACTGAGGGAGTGCTGCACTGTCTGAGTGTCGGTACTGAGGGAGTGCTACACTGTCAGAGGGTCAGTACTGAGGGAGTGATGCACTGTCAGAGGGTTAGTACTGAGGGAGTGATGTATTGTCAGAGGGTCAGTACTGAGGGAATTCTGCACAGTCAGAGGTCAGTACTGAGGTAGTGCTGCACTGTCAGAGGGTCAGTAATGAGGGAGTGCTACATTGTCAGAAGTTCATCACTGAGTGAGTGCTGCACTGTCAGAGGGTCAATACTGAGGCAGTGCTGCACAGTCAGAGCGTCAGTACTGAGGGAGTGCTGCACTGTCAGAGGGTCAGTACTGAGGGAGTGCTGCACTGTCAGAGGGTCAGTACTAAGGGAGTGTTGCACTGTCAGAGGGGCATTAATGAGGGAGTGCTGCACTGTCAGACGGTCAGTACTGAGTGAAAGCTACATTGTCAGAGTGTCAGTACTGAGGGAGTGCTGCACTGTCAGGGTCAGTACTCAGGGAGTGCTGCACTGTCAGAGGGTCAGTACTGAGCAAGTGCTGCACTGTGCGTGGGCAGTACTGAGGGTGCTCTGCATTGTCAGATCGTCAGTCCTGCAGGAGTGCTGCACTGTCAGAGAGTATCTATTGAGCGAGTGCAGTACATTCGGAGGGTGAGTTCTGAGGGAGCAGTGCACTGTCAGAGGATCAGTACTAAGGGATTGCTGCACTATCAGATGGTCAGTACTGAGGGAGTGCTGCACTGTCAGAAGGTCAGTACTGAGGGAGTGCTGCACTGTCAGAGGGTCACTATAGAGGAAATAATGCACTCTCAGAGAGTCCGTATAGGTGATGTGCTCCAGTGTGGGAGCGTGAGCACTGAGAAACAGCTGGACTATCAGAGGGTCAGTATTGAGGGAGTGCTACACTGTCAGAGGGTCAGTACTGAGGGAGTGATGCATTGTCAGAGGATCAGTACTGAGGGAGTGATGCACTGTCAGAGGGTCAGTACAGAGGGACTGCTGCACTGTCAGAGGGTCAGTACTGACGGAGTGTTGCACTGTCAGAGGGGCAGTAATGAGGGAGTGCTGCACTGTCAGACGGTCAGTACTGAGGGAGTGCTGCATTGTCAGAGTGTCAGTACTGAGGGAGTGCTGCACTGTCAGACGGTCAGTACTAAGGGAGTGCTGCACTGTCAGAGGGTCAGTACTGAGGGATTGCTGCACTGTCAGAGTGTCAGTACTGAGGGAGTGCTGCACTGTCAGAGGGTCACTACTGAGGGAGTGCTGCACTGTCAGATGGACAGTACTGAGGGAGTGCTGTACTTTTGGGTCAGTACTCAGGGAGTGCTGCACTGTCAGAAGGTCAGTACTGAGCAAGTGCTGCACTATGCGTGGGCAGTACTGAGGGTGCTCTGCATTGTCAGATCGACAGTCCTGCAGGAGTGCTGCACTGTCAGAGAGTATCTATTGAGCAAGTGCAATACATTCGGAGGGTGAGTTCTGAGGGAGTAGTGCACTGTCAGAGGATCAGTACTAAGGGAGTGCTGCACTGTCAGAGTGTCAGTACTGAGGGAGTGCTGCACTGTCGGAGGGTCAGTACAGTGGGAGTGTTGCACTTTGAGAGGGTCAGTACTGAGGGAGTGCTGCACTATCGGAGGGTCAGTACTGAGGGAGTGCTGCAATGTCCGAGAGTCAGTACTGAGGGGGTGCTGCCTTGTCAGAGAGTCTGTATAGAGACGTAATGCACTCTGAGAGTCAGTGTATAGGAAGTGCTCCAGTGTGGGAGGGTCCGCACTGAGAAATTGCTGGACTATCGGAGGGTCAGTACTGAGGGGGATCTGCTCTGTCAGAGAGTCAGTATAGAGGAAATAATGCACTCTCAGAGAGTACATATAGGTGATGTGCTCCAGTGTGGGAGGGTTAGCACTGAGAAACTGCTGGACTATCAGAGGGTCAGTATTGAGGGAGTGCTCCATTGTCCGAAGTTCAGCACTGAGTGAGTGCTGCACTGTCAGAGGGTCAGTACTGAGGGAGTGCTGCACTGTCAGAAAGTCAGTACTGAGGGAGTGCTGCACTGTCAGAGTGTCAGTACTGAGGGTGTGCTGCACTGTCGGAGGGTCAGTACAGTGGGAGTGTTGCACTGTCAGAGGGTCAGTACTGAGGGAGTGCTGCACTGTCGGAGGGTCACTACAGAGGGAGTGTTGCACTGTCTGAGGGTCAGTACCAAGGGAGTACTGAACTGTCAGAGGGTCAGTACTGAGTGAGTGCTGCACTGTCCGAGAGTCAATACGAGGGAGTGCTGCACTGTCAGAGGTTCAGTACTGAGGGAGTGTTGCACTGTCAGAGGGTCAGTAATGAGGGATTGCTGCACTGTCAGAGGGTCAATACTGAGGGAGTGCTGCACTCCCGGAGGTTCAGTACTGAGGGAGTACTGACCAATCGGAGTGTCAGTACTGAGGGAGTTCTGCACTGTTACAGGGTCAGAACTGAGGGAGTGCTGCACTTTCAGAGGGTCAGTACTGAGGGAATATTTACTGTCAGAAGGTCAGTACTGAGGGAGTGCTGCACTGTCAGAGTGTCAGTACTGAGGGAGTGCTGCACTGTTAGAGGGACAGTACTGAGGGAGTGCCGCACTGTCAGAGGTTCATTACTGAGCAAGTGCTGCACTGTACGTGGGCAGTACTGAGGGTGCTCTGCATTGTCAGATCGTCAGTCCTGCAGGAGTGCTGCACTGTCAGAGAGTATCTATTGAGCGAGTGCAGTTCTTTCGGAGGGTGAGTTCTGAGGGAGTGGTGCAGTGTCAGCGGATCAGTACTAAGCGAGTGCTGCACTGTCAGCGGATCAGTACTAAGGGAGTGCTGTATTGTCAGAGTGTCAGTACTGAGGGATTGCTGCACTGTCAGAGGGTCAGTACTGAGGGAATGCTGCACTGTCAGCGGATCAGTACTGAGGGAGTGCTGCACTGTCAGAGTGTCAATACTGAGGGAGTTCTGCACGGTCGGAGGGTCAGTACAGAGGGAGTGTTGCACTGTTAGAGGGTCAGTACTGAGGGCATGCTGCACTGTCGGAGGGTCAGTACTGAGGCAGTGCTGCACTGTCAGAGGGTCAGTACTGAGGGAGTGCTTCACTGTCAGAGTGTTAGTGATGAGGGAGTGCTGCACGGTCAGAGGGTAAGTACTGAGTGAGTGCTGCACTGTCAGAGGGTAAGTACTGAGGGAGTGCTGCACTGTCAGAGGGTCAGTACTGTGGGAGTGCAGCACTGTCAGAGAGTCAGTACTGAGGGAGTGCTGCACTGTCACAGGGTCAGTACTGAGGGAGTGAAACACTGTCGGAGGAGCAGTAATGATGGAGTGCTCCCCTGTCGAAGGGTCAGCACTGAGGGAGTGCTGCAATGCCGTAGGTTCAGTACTGAGGGACTACTGATCTATCGGTGGGTCAATTTTGATGGACTGCTGCAGTGTCAGAGGGTCAGTACAGATGCTAAGCTGCAAATTTGGGGTGTCAGCACTGAGGGAGTGCTGCACTGACAGAGCCACAGTACTGAGGGAGTCTTGAACTCTCGGAGTGTCAGTACTGAGGGATTGCTGCACTGTCGGAGGGTCAGTACAGTGGGAGTGTTGCACTGTCAGAGGGTCAGTACTGAGGGAGTGCTGCACTGTTGGAGGGTCAGGACAGAGGGAGTGTTGCTCTGTCAGAGGGTCAGTACTGAAGGAGTGCTGCACTGTCGGAGGGTCAGTACAGTGGGAGTGTTGCACTGTCAGAGGGTCAGTACTGAGGGAGTGCTGCACTGTCGGAGGTTCAGTACAGAGGGAGTGCTGCACTGTCCGAGAGTCAGTACTGAGTGGGTGCTGCACTGTCAGACAGTCTGTATAGAGAAGTAATGCACTCTGAGAGTCAGTATAGAGGAAGTGTTCCAGTGTGGGAGGGTCCGCACTGAGAAATTGCTGGACTATCGGAGGGTCAGTACTGTGGGGGATCTGCTCTGTCAGAGAGTCAGTATAGAGGAAATAATGCTCGCTCAGATAGCCCGTATAGGTGATGTGCTCCAGTGTGGGAGGGTTAGCACTGAGAAACTGCTGGACTATCAGAGGGACTGTATTGAGGGAGTGCTCCATTGTCCGAAGTTCAGCACTGAGTTAGTGCTGCACTGTCAGAGGGTCAGTACTGAGGGAGTGCTGCACTGTCAGAGGGTCAGTACTGAGGGAGTACTCCATTGTCAGAAGTTCAGCACTGAGAGAGTGCTGCACTGTCAGAGGGTCAGTGCTGAGGGAGTGCTGCAATGTCAGAGGGTCAGTACTGAGGGAGTGATGCACTGTCAGACGGTCAGTACTGAGGGAGTGCAACATTGTCCGAAGTTCATCACTGAGTTAGTGCTGCACTGTCAGAGGGTCAGTACTGAGGGAGTGCTGCATTGTCAGAGGGTCAGTAATGAGGGAGTTCTGCATTGTCAGAGGGTCAGTACTGAGCGAGTGCTCCACTCTCACACGGTCAGTACTGAGGGAGTGCTGCACTGTCAGAGGGTCAGTACTGAGGGAGTGCTGCACTGTCAGAGGGTCAGTACCGTTGGAGTGCTGCATTGTCAAAGGGTCAGTACTGAGGGAGTGCTGCACTGTCTGAGTGTCGGTACTGAGGGAGTGCTACACTGTCAGAGGGTCAGTACTGAGGGAGTGATGCACTGTCAGAGGGTTAGTACTGAGGGAGTGATGTATTGTCAGAGGGTCAGTACTGAGGGAATTCTGCACAGTCAGAGGTCAGTACTGAGGTAGTGCTGCACTGTCAGAGGGTCAGTAATGAGGGAGTGCTACATTGTCAGAAGTTCATCACTGAGTGAGTGCTGCACTGTCAGAGGGTCAATACTGAGGCAGTGCTGCACAGTCAGAGCGTCAGTACTGAGGGAGTGCTGCACTGTCAGAGGGTCAGTACTGAGGGAGTGCTGCACTGTCAGAGGGTCAGTACTAAGGGAGTGTTGCACTGTCAGAGGGGCATTAATGAGGGAGTGTTGCACTGTCAGACGGTCAGTACTGAGTGAAAGCTACATTGTCAGAGTGTCAGTACTGAGGGAGTGCTGCACTGTCAGGGTCAGTACTCAGGGAGTGCTGCACTGTCAGAGGGTCAGTACTGAGCAAGCGCTGCAGTGTGCGTGGGCAGTACTGAGGGTGCTCTGCATTGTCAGATCGTCAGTCCTGCAGGACTGCTGCACTGTCAGAGAGTATCTATTGAGCGAGTGCAGTACATTTGGAGGGTGAGTTCTGAGGGAGTGCTGCACTGTCAGAGGATCAGTACTGACGGAGTGCTGCACTGTCAGAGGATCAGTACTCAGGGAGTGCTGCACTGTCAGAGGGTCAGTACTGAGGGAGTGCTGCACTGTCAGATGGTCAGTACTGAGGGAGTGCTGCACTGTCAGAAGGTCAGTACTGAGGGAGTGCTGCACTGTCAGAGGGTCACTATAGAGGAAATAATGCAAACTCAGAGAGTCCGTATAGGTGATGTGCTCCAGTGTGGGAGCGTGAGCACTGAGAAACAGCTGGACTATCAGAGGGTCAGTATTGAGGGAGTGCTACACTGTCAGAGGGTCAGTACTGAGGGAGTGATGCACTGTCAGAGGGTCAGTACAGAGGGACTGCTGCACTGTCAGAGGGTCAGTACTGACGGAGTGTTGCACTGTCAGAGGGGCAGTAATGAGGGAGTGCTGCACTGTCAGACGGTCAGTACTGAGGGAGTGCTGCATTGTCAGAGTGTCAGTACTGAGGGAGTGCTGCACTGTCAGACGGTCAGTACTAAGGGAGTGCTGCACTGTCAGAGGGTCAGTACTGAGGGATTGCTGCACTGTCAGAGTGTCAGTACTGAGGGAGTGCTGCACTGTCAGAGGGTCACTACTGAGGGATTGCTGCACTGTCAGATGGACAGTACTGAGGGAGTGCTGTACTTTTGGGTCAGTACTCAGGGAGTGCTGCACTGTCAGAAGGTCAGTACTGAGCAAGTGCTGCACTATGCGTGGGCAGTACTGAGGGTGCTCTGCATTGTCAGATCGACAGTCCTGCAGGAGTGCTGCACTGTCAGAGAGTATCTATTGAGCAAGTGCAATACATTCGGAGGGTGAGTTCTGAGGGAGTAGTGCACTGTCAGAGGATCAGTACTAAGGGAGTGCTGCACTGTCAGAGTGTCAGTACTGAGGGAGTGCTGCACTGTCGGAGGGTCAGTACAGTGGGAGTGTTGCACTTTGAGAGGGTCAGTACTGAGGGAGTGCTGCACTATCGGAGGGTCAGTACTGAGGGAGTGCTGCAATGTCCGAGAGTCAGTACTGAGGGGGTGCTGCCTTGTCAGAGAGTCTGTATAGAGACGTAATGCACTCTGAGAGTCAGTGTATAGGAAGTGCTCCAGTGTGGGAGGGTCCGCACTGAGAAATTGCTGGACTATCGGAGGGTCAGTACTGAGGGGGATCTGCTCTGTCAGAGAGTCAGTATAGAGGAAATAATGCACTCTCAGAGAGTACATATAGGTGATGTGCTCCAGTGTGGGAGGGTTAGCACTGAGAAACTGCTGGGCTATCAGAGGGTCAGTATTGAGGGAGTGCTCCATTGTCCGAAGTTCAGCACTGAGTGAGTGCTGCACTGTCAGAGGGTCAGTACTGAGGGAGTGCTGCACTGTCAGAAAGTCAGTACTGAGGGAGTGCTGCACTGTCAGAGTGTCAGTACTGAGGGTGTGCTGCACTGTCGGAGGGTCAGTACAGTGGGAGTGTTGCACTGTCAGAGGGTCAGTACTGAGGGAGTGCTGCACTGTCGGAGGGTCACTACAGAGGGAGTGTTGCACTGTCTGAGGGTCAGTACCAAGGGAGTACTGAACTGTCAGAGGGTCAGTACTGAGTGAGTGCTGCACTGTCCGAGAGTCAATACGAGGGAGTGCTGCACTGTCAGAGGTTCAGTACTGAGGGAGTGTTGCACTGTCAGAGGGTCAGTAATGAGGGATTGCTGCACTGTCAGAGGGTCAATACTGAGGGAGTGCTGCACTCCCGGAGGTTCAGTACTGAGGGAGTACTGACCAATCGGAGTGTCAGTACTGAGGGAGTTCTGCACTGTTACAGGGTCAGAACTGAGGGAGTGCTGCACTTTCACAGGGTCAGTACTGAGGGAATATTTACTGTCAGAAGGTCAGTACTGAGGGAGTGCAGCACTGTCAGAGTGTCAGTACTGAGGGAGTGCTGCACTGTTAGAGGGACAGTACTGAGGGAGTGCCGCACTGTCAGAGGTTCAGTACTGAGCAAGTGCTGCACTGTACGTGGGCAGTACTGAGGGTGCTCTGCATTGTCAGATCGTCAGTCCTGCAGGAGTGCTGCACTGTCAGAGAGTATCTATTGAGCGAGTGCAGTTCTTTCGGAGGGTGAGTTCTGAGGGAGTGGTGCAGTGTCAGCGGATCAGTACTAAGCGAGTGCTGCACTGTCAGCGGATCAGTACTAAGGGAGTGCTGTATTGTCAGAGTGTCAGTACTGAGGGATTGCTGCACTGTCAGAGGGTCAGTACTGAGGGAATGCTGCACTGTCAGCGGATCAGTACTGAGGGAGTGCTGCACTGTCAGAGTGTCAATACTGAGGGAGTTCTGCACGGTCGGAGGGTCAGTACAGAGGGAGTGTTGCACTGTTAGAGGGTCAGTACTGAGGGCATGCTGCACTGTCGGAGGGTCAGTACTGAGGCAGTGCTGCACTGTCAGAGGGTCAGTACTGAGGGAGTGCTTCACTGTCAGAGTGTTAGTGATGAGGGAGTGCTGCACGGTCAGAGGGTAAGTACTGAGTGAGTGCTGCACTGTCAGAGGGTAAGTACTGAGGGAGTGCTGCACTGTCAGAGGGTCAGTACTGTGGGAGTGCAGCACTGTCAGAGAGTCAGTACTGAGGGAGTGCTGCACTGTCACAGGGTCAGTACTGAGGGAGTGAAACACTGTCGGAGGAGCAGTAATGATGGAGTGCTCCCCTGTCGAAGGGTCAGCACTGAGGGAGTGCTGCAATGCCGTAGGTTCAGTACTGAGGGACTACTGATCTATCGGTGGGTCAATTTTGATGGACTGCTGCAGTGTCAGAGGGTCAGTACAGATGCTAAGCTGCAAATTTGGGGTGTCAGCACTGAGGGAGTGCTGCACTGACAGAGCCACAGTACTGAGGGAGTCTTGAACTCTCAGAGTGTCAGTACTGAGGGATTGCTGCACTGTCGGAGGGTCAGTACAGTGGGAGTGTTGCACTGTCAGAGGGTCAGTACTGAGGGAGTGCTGGACTGTTGGAGGGTCAGGACAGTGGGAGTGTTGCTCTCTCAGAGGGTCAGTACTGAAGGAGTGCTGCACTGTCGGAGGGTCAGTACAGTGGGAGTGTTGCACTGTCAGAGGGTCAGTACTGAGGGAGTGCTGCACTGTCGGAGGTTCAGTACAGAGGGAGTGCTGCACTGTCCGAGAGTCAGTACTGAGTGGGTGCTGCACTGTCAGACAGTCTGTATAGAGAAGTAATGCACTCTGAGAGTCAGTATAGAGGAAGTGTTCCAGTGTGGGAGGGTCCGCACTGAGAAATTGCTGGACTATCGGAGGGTCAGTACTGTGGGGGATCTGCTCTGTCAGAGAGTCAGTATAGAGGAAATAATGCTCGCTCAGATAGCCCGTATAGGTGATGTGCTCCAGTGTGGGAGGGTTAGCACTGAGAAACTGCTGGACTATCAGAGGGACTGTATTGAGGGAGTGCTCCATTGTCCGAAGTTCAGCACTAAGTTAGTGCTGCACTGTCAGAGGGTCAGTACTGAGGGAGTGCTGCACTGTCAGAGGGTCAGTACTGAGGGAGTACTCCATTGTCAGAAGTTCAGCACTGAGAGAGTGCTGCACTGTCAGAGGGTCAGTGCTGAGGGAGTGCTGCAATGTCAGAGGGTCAGTACTGAGGGAGTGATGCACTGTCAGAGGGTCAGTACTGAGGGAGTGCAACATTGTCCGAAGTTCATCACTGAGTTAGTGCTGCACTGTCAGAGGGTCAGTACTGAGGGAGTGCTGCATTGTCAGAGGGTCAGTAATGAGGGAGTTCTGCATTGTCAGAGGGTCAGTACTGAGCGAGTGCTCCACTCTCACATGGTCAGTACTGAGGGAGTGCTGCACTGTCAGAGGGTCAGTACTGAGGGAGTGCTGCACTGTCAGAGGGTCAGTACCGTTGGAGTGCTGCATTGTCAGAGGGTCAGTACTGAGGGAGTGCTGCACTGTCTGAGTGTCGGTACTGAGGGAGTGCTACACTGTCAGAGGGTCAGTACTGAGGGAGTGATGCACTGTCAGAGGGTCAGTACTGAGGGAGTGATGCACTGTCAGAGGGTCAGTACAGAGGGACTGCTGCACTGTCAGAGGGTCAGTACTGAGGGAGTGCTGCACAGTCAGAGGGTCAGTACTGAGGGAGTGCTGCACTGTCAGAGGGTCAGTAATGAGGGAGTGCTGCATTGTCAGAGGGTCAGTACTGAGGGAATTCTGCACAGTCAGAGGTCAGTACTGAGGTAGTGCTGCACTGTCAGAGGGTCAGTAATGAGGGAGTGCTACATTGTCAGAAGTTCATCACTGAGTGAGTGCTGCACTGTCAGAGGGTCAATACTGAGGCAGTGCTGCACAGTCAGAGCGTCAGTACTGAGGGAGTGCTGCACTGTCAGAGGGTCAGTACTGAGGGAGTGCTGCACTGTCAGAGGGTCAGTACTAAGGGAGTGTTGCACTGTCAGAGGGGCATTAATGAGGGAGTGCTGCACTGTCAGACGGTCAGTACTGAGTGAGTGCTACATTGTCAGAGTGTCAGTACTGAGGGAGTGCTGCACTGTCAGAGGGTCAGTACTAAGGGAGTGCTGCACTGTCAGGGTCAGTACTCAGGGAGTGCTGCACTGTCAGAGGGTCAGTACTGAGCAAGTGCTGCAGTGTGCGTGGGCAGTACTGAGGGTGCTCTGCATTGTCAGATCGTCAGTCCTGCAGGACTGCTGCACTGTCAGAGAGTATCTATTGAGCGAGTGCAGTACATTCGGAGGGTGAGTTCTGAGGGAGTGCTGCACTGTCAGAGGATCAGTACTAAGGGAGTGCTGCACTGTCAGAGGGTCAGTACTGAGGGAGTGCTGCACTATCAGAGGGTCAGTACTGAGGGAGTGCTGCACTGTCAGAGGGTCACTATAGAGGAAATAATGCACTCTCAGAGAGTCCGTATAGGTGATGTGCTCCAGTGTGGGAGCGTGAGCACTGAGAAACAGCTGGACTATCAGAGGGTCAGTATTGAGGGAGTGCTACACTGTCAGAGGGTCAGTACTGAGGGAGTGATGCACTGTCAGAGGATCAGTACTGAGGGAGTGATGCACTGTCAGAGGGTCAGTACAGAGGGACTGCTGCACTGTCAGAGGGTCAGTACTGAGGGAGTGCTGCACAGTCAGAGGGTCAGTACTGAGGGAGTGCTGCACTGTCAGAGGGTCAGTAATGAGGGAGTGCTGCATTGTCAGAGGGTCAGTACTGAGGGAATTCTGCACAGTCAGAGGTCAGTACTGACGTAGTGCTGCACTGTCAGAGGGTCAGTAATGAGGGAGTGCTACATTGTCAGAAGTTCATCACTGAGTGAGTGCCGCACTGTCAGAGGGTCAGTACTGAGGGACTGCTGCACTGTCAGAAGGTCAGTACTGAGGGAGTGCTGCACTGTCAGAGGGTCAGTACTGAGGGAGTGTTGCACTGTCAGAGGGTCAGTAATGAGGGAGTGCTGCACTCTCAGAGGGTCAGTACTGAGCGAGTGCTGCACTGTCAGAGGGTCAGTACTGAGGGAGTGCTGCACTGTCAGATGGACAGTACTGAGGGAGTGCTGCACTGTCAGGGTCAGTTCTCAGGGAGTGCTGCACTGTCATAGGGTCAGTACTGAGCAAGTGCTGCACTATGCGTGGGCAGTACTGAGGGTGCTCTGCATTGTCAGATCGACAGTCCTGCAGGAGTGCTGCACTGTCAGAGAGTATCTATTGAGCGAGTGCAATACATTCGGAGGGTGAGTACTGAGGGAGTAGTGCACTGTCAGAGGATCAGTACTAAGGGAGTGCTGCACTGTCAGAGTGTCAGTACTGAGGGAGTGCTGCACTGTCGGAGGGTCAGTACAGTGGGAGTGTTGCACTGTCAGAGGGTCAGTACTGAGGGAGTGCTGCACTATCGGAGGGTCAGTACTGAGGGAGTGCTGCAATGTCCGAGAGTCAGTACTGAGGGGGTGCTGCCTTGTCAGAGAGTCTGTATAGAGAAGTAATGCTCTCTGAGAGTCAGTATATAGGAAGTGCTCCAGTGTGGGAGGGTCCGCACTGAGAAATTGCTGGACTATCGGAGGGTCAGTACTGAGGGGGATCTGCTCTGTCAGAGAGTCAGTATAGAGGAAATAATGCTCGCTCAGAGAGTCCGTATAGGTGATGTGCTCCAGTGTGGGAGGGTTAGCACTGAGAAACTGCTGGACTATCAGAGGGTCAGTATTGAGGGAGTGCTCCATTGTCCGAAGTTCAGCACTGAGTTAGTTCTGCACTGTCAGAGGGTCAGTACTGAGGGAGTGCTGCACTGTCAGAAAGTCAGTACTGAGGGAGTGCTGCACTGTTAGAGGGACAGTACCGAGGGAGTGCCGCACTGTCAGAGGTTCAGTACTGAGCAAGTGCTGCACTGTACGTGGGCAGTACTGAGGGTGCTCTGCATTGTCAGATCGTCAGTCCTGCAGGAGGGCTGCACTGTCAGAGAGTATCTATTGAGCGAGTGCAGTTCTTTCGGAGGGTGAGTTCTGAGGGAGTGGTGCAGTGTCAGCGGATCAGTACTAAGCGAGTGCTGCACTGTCAGAGTGTCAGTACTGAGGGACTGCTGCACGGTCAGAGTGTCAGTACTGAGGGATTGCTGCACTGTCAGAGGGTCAGTACTGAGGGAATGCTGCACTGTCAGCGGATCAGTACTGAGGGAGTGCTGCACTGTCAGAGTGTCAATACTGAGGGAGTTCTGCACGGTCGGAGGGTCAGTACAGAGGGAGTGTTGCACTGTTAGAGGGTCAGTACTGAGGGCATGCTGCACTGTCGGAGGGTCAGTACTGAGGCAGTGCTGCACTGTCAGAGGGTCAGTACTGAGGGAGTGCTTCACTGTCAGAGTGTTAGTGATGAGGGAGTGCTGCATGGTCAGAGGGTAAGTACTGAGTGAGTGCTGCACTGTCAGAGGGTAAGTATTGAGGGAGTGCTGCACTGTCAGAGGGTCAGTACTGTGGGAGTGCAGCACTGTCAGAGAGTCAGTACTGAGGGAGTGCTGCACTGTCACAGGGTCAGTACTGAGGGAGTGAAACACTGTCGGAGGAGCAGTAATGATGGAGTGCTCCCCTGTCGAAGGGTCAGCACTGAGGGAGTGCTGCAATGCCGTAGGTTCAGTACTGAGGGACTACTGATCTATCGGTGGGTCAATTTTGATGGACTGCTGCAGTGTCAGAGGGTCAGTACAGATGCTAAGCTGCAAATTTGGGGTGTCAGCACTGAGGGAGTGCTGCACTGACAGAGCCACAGTACTGAGGGAGTCTTGAACTCTCAGAGTGTCAGTACTGAGGGATTGCTGCACTGTCGGAGGGTCAGTACAGTGGGAGTGTTGCACTGTCAGAGGGTCAGTACTGAGGGAGTGCTGCACTGTCGGAGGGTCAGGACAGAGGGAGTGTTGCTCTGTCAGAGGGTCAGTACCAAGGGAGTACTGAACTGTCAGAGGCTCAGTACTGAGGGAGTGCTGCACTGTCGGAGGGTCAGTACAGTGGGAGTGTTGCACTGTCAGAGGGTCAGTACTGAGGGAGTGCTGCACTGTCGGAGGGTCAGTACAGTGGGAGTGTTGCACTGTCAGAGGGTCAGTACTGAGGGAGTGCTGCACTGTCGGAGGTTCAGTACAGAGGGAGTGCTGCACTGTCCGAGAGTCAGTACTGAGTGGGTGCTGCACTGTCAGACAGTCTGTATAGAGAAGTAATGCACTCTGAGAGTCAGTATAGAGGAAGTGCTCCAGTGTGGGAGGGTCCGCACTGAGAAATTGCTGGACTATCGGAGGGTCAGTACTGAGGGGGATCTGCTCTGTCAGAGAGTCAGTATAGAGGAAATAATGCTCGCTCAGATAGTCCGTATAGGTGATGTGCTCCAGTGTGGGAGGGTTAGCACTGAGAAACTGCTGGACTATCAGAGGGACTGTATTGAGGGAGTGCTCCATTGTCCGAAGTTCAGCACTGAGTTAGTGCTGCACTGTCAGAGGGTCAGTACTGAGGGAGTGCTGCACTGTCAGAGGGTCAGTACTGAGGGAGTGATGCACTGTCAGAGGGTCAGTACTGAGGGAGTGCAACATTGTCCGAAGTTCATCACTGAGTTAGTGCTGCACTGTCAGAGGGTCAGTACTGAGGGAGTGCTGCATTGTCAGAGGGTCAGTAATGAGGGAGTGCTGCATTGTCAGAGGGTCAGTACTGAGGGAGTGCTCCACTCTCACACGGTCAGTACTGAGGGAGTGCTGCACTGTCAGAGGGTCAGTACTGAGGGAGTGCTGCACTGTCAGAGGGTCAGTACCGTTGGAGTGCTGCATTGTCAGAGGGTCAGTACTGAGGGAGTGCTGCACTGTCTGAGTGTCGGTACTGAGGGAGTGCTACACTGTCAGAGGGTCAGTACTGAGGGAGTGCTGCACTGTCGGAGGGTCACTACAGAGGGAGTGTTGCACTGTCAGAGGGTCAGTACCAAGGGAGTACTGAACTGTCAGAGGGTCAGTACTGAGGGAGTGCTGCACTGTCCGAGAGTCAATACGAGGGAGTGCTGCACTGTCAGAGGTTCAGTACTGAGGGAGTGATGCACTGTCAGAGGGTCAGTACTGAGGGAGTGATGCACTGTCAGAGGGTCAGTACAGAGGGACTGCTGCACTGTCAGAGGGTCAGTACTGAGGGAGTGCTGCACAGTCAGAGGGTCAGTACTGAGGGAGTGCTGCACTGTCAGAGGGTCAGTAATGAGGGAGTGCTGCATTGTCAGAAGTTCATCACTGAGTGAGTGCTGCACTGTCAGAGGGTCAATACTGAGGCAGTGCTGCACAGTCAGAGCGTCAGTACTGAGGGAGTGCTGCACTGTCAGAGGGTCAGTACTGAGGGAGTGCTGCACTGTCAGAGGGTCAGTACTGAGGGAGTGTTGCACTGTCAGAGGGGCATTAATGAGGGAGTGCTGCACTGTCAGACGGTCAGTACTGAGTGAGTGCTACATTGTCAGAGTGTCAGTACTGAGGGAGTGCTGCACTGTCAGAGGGTCAGTACTAAGGGAGTGCTGCACTGTCAGGGTCAGTACTCAGGGAGTGCTGAACTGTCAGAGGGTCAGTACTGAGCAAGTGCTGCAGTGTGCGTGGGCAGTACTGAGGGTGCTCTGCATTGTCAGATCGTCAGTCCTGCAGGACTGCTGCACTGTCAGAGAGTATCTATTGAGCGAGTGCAGTACATTCGGAGGGTGAGTTCTGAGGGAGCAGTGCACTGTCAGAGGATCAGTACTCAGGGAGTGCTGCACTGTCAGAGGGTCAGTAATGAGGGAGTGCTACATTGTCAGAAGTTCATCACTGAGTGAGTGCTGCACTGTCAGAGGGTCAGTACTGAGGGACTGCTGCACTGTCAGAAGGTCTGTACTGAGGGAGTGCTGCACTGTCAGAGGGTCAGTACTGAGGGAGTGTTGCACTGTCAGAGGGTCAGTAATGAGGGAGTGCTGCACTCTCAGAGGGTCAGTACTGAGCGAGTGCTGCACTGTCAGAGGGTCAGTACTGAGGGAGTGCTGCACTGTCAGATGGACAGTACTGAGGGAGTGCTGCACTGTCAGGGTCAGTTCTCACGGAGTGCTGCACTGTCATAGGGTCAGTACTGAGCAAGTGCTGCACTATGCGTGGGCAGTACTGAGTGTGCTCTGCATTGTCAGATCGACAGTCCTGCAGGAGTGCTGCACTGTCAGAGAGTATCTATTGAGCGAGTGCAATACATTCGGAGGGTGAGTACTGAGGGAGTAGTGCACTGTCAGAGGATCAGTAATAAGGGAGTGCTGCACTGTCAGAGTGTCAGTACTGAGGGAGTGCTGCACTGTCGGAGGGTCAGTACAGTGGGAGTGTTGCACTGTCAGAGGGTCAGTACTGAGGGAGTGCTGCACTATCGGAGGGTCAGTACTGAGGGAGTGCTGCAATGTCCGAGAGTCAGTACTGAGGGGGTGCTGCCTTGTCAGAGAGTCTGTATAGAGAAGTAATGCACTCTGAGAGTCAGTATATAGGAAGTGCTCCAGTGTGGGAGGGTCCGCACTGAGAAATTGCTGGACTATCGGAGGGTCAGTACTGAGGGGGATCTGCTCTGTCAGAGAGTCAGTATAGAGGAAATAATGCACTCTCAGAGAGTACATATAGGTGATGTGCTCCAGTGTGGGAGGGTTAGCACTGAGAAACTGCTGGACTATCAGAGGGTCAGTATTGAGGGAGTGCTCCATTGTCCGAAGTTCAGGACTGAGTTAGTGCTGCACTGTCAGAGGGTCAGTACTGAGGGAGTGCTGCACTGTCAGAGGGTCAGTACTGAGGGAGTGCTGCACTGTCAGAAAGTCAGTACTGAGGGAGTGCTGCACTGTCAGAGTGTCAGTACTGAGGGTGTGCTGCACTGTCGGAGGGTCAGTACAGTGGGAGTGTTGCACTGTCAGAGGGACAGTACTGAGGGAGTGCTGCACTGTCGGAGGGTCACTACAGAGGGAGTGTTGCACTGTCAGAGGGTCAGTACCAAGGGAGTACTGAACTGTCAGAGGGTCAGTACTGAGGGAGTGCTGCACTGTCCGAGAGTCAATACGAGGGAGTGCTGCACTGTCAGAGGTTCAGTACTGAGGGAGTGTTGCACTGTCAGAGGGTCAGTAATGAGGGATTGCTGCACTGTCAGAGGGTCAATACTGAGGGAGTGCTGCACTCCCGGAGGTTCAGTACTGAGGGAGTACTGACCAATCGGAGTGTCAGTACTGAGGGAGTTCTGCACTGTTACAGGGTCAGAACTGAGGGAGTGCTGCACTTTCAGAGGGTCAGTACTGAGGGAATATTTACTGTCAGAAGGTCAGTACTGAGGGAGTGCTGCCCTTTCAGAGTGTCAGTACTGAGGGAGTGCTGCACTGTTAGAGGGACAGAACTGAGGGAGTGCCGCACTGTCAGAGGTTCAGTACTGAGCAAGTGCTGCACTGTACGTGGGCAGTACTGAGGGTGCTCTGCATTGTCAGATCGTCAGTCCTGCAGGAGTGCTGCACTGTCAGAGAGTATCTATTGAGCGAGTGCAGTTCTTTCGGAGGGTGATTTCTGAGGGAGTGGTGCAGTGTCAGCGGATCAGTACTAAGCGAGTGCTGCACTGTCAGCGGATCAGTACTAAGGGAGTGCTGTATTGTCAGAGTGTCAGTACTGAGGGATTGCTGCACTGTCAGAGGGTCAGTACTGAGGGAATGCTGCACTGTCAGCGGATCAGTACTGAGGGAGTGCTGCACTGTCAGAGTGTCAATACTGAGGGAGTTCTGCACGGTCGGAGGGTCAGTACAGAGGGAGTGTTGCACTGTTAGAGGGTCAGTACTGAGGGCATGCTGCACTGTCGGAGGGTCAGTACTGAGGCAGTGCTGCACTGTCAGAGGGTCAGTACTGAGGGAGTGCTTCACTGTCAGAGTGTTAGTGATGAGGGAGTGCTGCACGGTCAGAGGGTAAGTACTGAGTGAGTGCTGCACTGTCAGAGGGTAAGTACTGAGGGAGTGCTGCACTGTCAGAGGGTCAGTACTGTGGGAGTGCAGCACTGTCAGAGAGTCAGTACTGAGGGAGTGCTGCACTGTCACAGGGTCAGTACTGAGGGAGTGAAACACTGTCGGAGGAGCAGTAATGATGGAGTGCTCCCCTGTCGAAGGGTCAGCACTGAGGGAGTGCTGCAATGCCGTAGGTTCAGTACTGAGGGACTACTGATCTATCGATGGGTCAATTTTGATGGACTGCTGCAGTGTCAGAGGGTCAGTACAGATGCTAAGCTGCAAATTTGGGGTGTCAGCACTGAGGGAGTGCTGCACTGACAGAGCCACAGTACTGAGGGAGTCTTGAACTCTCAGAGTGTCAGTACTGAGGGATTGCTGCACTGTCGGAGGGTCAGTACAGTGGGAGTGTTGCACTGTCAGAGGGTCAGTACTGAGGGAGTGCTGCACTGTCGGAGGGTCAGGACAGAGGGAGTGTTGCTCTGTCAGAGGGTCAGTACCAAGGGAGTACTGAACTGTCAGAGGCTCATTACTGAGGGAGTGCTGCACTGTCGGAGGGTCAGTACAGTGGGAGTGTTGCACTGTCAGAGGGTCAGTACTGAGGGAGTGCTGCACTGTCGGAGGGTCAGTACAGTGGGAGTGTTGCACTGTCAGAGGGTCAGTACTGAGGGAGTGCTGCACTGTCGGAGGTTCAGTACAGAGGGAGTGCTGCACTGTCCGAGAGTCAGTACTGAGTGGGTGCTGCACTGTCAGACAGTCTGTATAGAGAAGTAATGCACTCTGAGATTCAGTATAGAGGAAGTGCTCCAGTGTGGGAGGGTCCGCACTGAGAAATTGCTGGACTATCGGAGGGCCAGTACTGAGGGGGATCTGCTCTGTCAGAGAGTCAGTATAGAGGAAATAATGCTCGCTCAGATAGTCCGTTTAGGTGATGTGCTCCAGTGTGGGAGGGTTAGCACTGAGAAACTGCTGGACGATCAGAGGGACTGTATTGAGGGAGTGCTCCATTGTCCGAAGTTCAGCACTGAGTTAGTGCTGCACTGTCAGAGGGTCAGTACTGAGGGAGTGCTGCACTGTCAGAGGGTCAGTACTGAGGGAGTGATGCACTGTCAGAGGGTCAGTACTGAGGGAGTGCAACATTGTCCGAAGTTCATCACTGAGTTAGTGCTGCACTGTCAGAGGGTCAGTACTGAGGGAGTGCTGCATTGTCAGAGGGTCAGTAATGAGGGAGTGCTGCATTGTCAGAGGGTCAGTACTGAGGGAGTGCTCCACTCTCACACGGTCAGTACTGAGGGAGTGCTGCACTGTCAGAGGGTCAGTACTGAGGGAGTGCTGCACTGTCCGAGGGTCAGTACCGTTGGAGTGCTGCATTGTCAGAGGGTCAGTACTGAGGGAGTGCTGCACTGTCTGAGTGTCGGTACTGAGGGAGTGCTACACGGTCAGAGGGTCAGTACTGAGGGAGTGATGCACTGTCAGAGGGTCAGTACTGAGGGAGTGATGCACTGTCAGAGGGTCAGTACAGAGGGACTGCTGCACTGTCAGAGGGTCAGTACTGAGGGAGTGCTGCACAGTCAGAGGGTCAGTACTGAGGGAGTGCTGCACAGTCAGAGGGTCAGTAATGAGGGAGTGCTGCATTGTCAGAGGGTCAGTACTGAGGGAATTCTGCACAGTCAGAGGTCAGTACTGAGGTAGTGCTGCACTGTCAGAGGGTCAGTAATGAGGGAGTGCTACATTGTCAGAAGTTCATCACTGAGTGAGTGCTGCACTGTCAGAGGGTCAATACTGAGGCAGTGCTGCACAGTCAGAGCGTCAGTACTGAGGGAGTGCTGCACTGTCAGAGGGTCAGTACTGAGGGAGTGCTGCACTGTCAGAGGGTCAGTACTGAGGGAGTGTTGCACTGTCAGAGGGGCATTAATGAGGGAGTGCTGCCTTGTCAGACGGTCAGTACTGAGTGAGTGCTACATTGTCAGAGTGTCAGTACTGAGGGAGTGCTGCACTGTCAGGGTCAGTACTCAGGGAGTGCTGAACTGTCAGAGGGTCAGTACTGAGCAAGTGCTGCACTGTGCGTGGGCAGTACTGAGGGTGCTCTGCATTGTCAGATCGTCAGTCCTGCAGGACTGCTGCACTGTCAGAGAGTATCTATTGAGCGAGTGCAGTACATTCGGAGGGTGAGTTCTGAGGGAGCAGTGCACTGTCAGAGGATCAGTACTCAGGGAGTGCTGCACTGTCAGAGGGTCAGTACTGAGGGAGTGCTGCACTGTCAGAGGGTCAGTACTGAGGGAGTGATGCACTGTCAGAGGGTCAGTACTGAGGGAGTGATGCACTGTCAGAGGGTCAGTACAGAGGGACTGCTGCACTGTCAGAGGGTCAGTACTGAGGGAGTGCTGCACAGTCAGAGGGTCAGTACTGAGGGAGTGCTGCACTGTCAGAGGGTCAGTAATGAGGGAGTGCTGCATTGTCAGAGGGTCAGTACTGAGGGAATTCTGCACAGTCAGAGGTCATTACTGAGGTAGTGCTGCACTGTCAGAGGGTCAGTAATTAGGGAGTGCTACATTGTCAGAAGTTCATCACTGAGTGAGTGCTGCACTGTCAGAGGGTCAGTACTGAGGGACTGCTGCACTGTCAGAAGGTCAGTACTGAGGGAGTGCTGCACTGTCAGAGGGTCAGTACTGAGGGAGTGTTGCACTGTCAGATGGTCAGTAATGAGGGAGTGCTGCACTCTCAGAGGGTCAGTACTGAGCGAGTGCTGCACTGTCAGAGGGTCAGTACTGAGGGAGTGCTGCACTGTCAGATGGACAGAACTGAGGGAGTGCTGCACTGTCAGGGTCAGTTCTCAGGGAGTGCTGCACTGTCATAGGGTCAGTACTGAGCAAGTGCTGCACTATGCCTGGGCAGTACTGAGTTTGCTCTGCATTGTCAGATCGACAGTCCTGCAGGAGTGCTGCACTGTCAGAGAGTATCTATTGAGCGAGTGCAATACATTCGGAGGGTGAGTTCTGAGGGAGTAGTGCACTGTCAGAGGATCAGTACTAAGGGAGTGCTGCACTGTCAGAATGTCAGTACTGAGGGAGTGCTGCACTGTCGGAGGGTCAGTACAGTGGGAGTGTTGCACTGTCAGAGGGTCAGTACTGAGGGAGTGCTGCACTATCGGAGGGTCAGTACTGAGGGAGTGCTGCAATGTCCGAGAGTCAGTACTGAGGGGGTGCTGCCTTGTCAGAGAGTCTGTATAGAGAAGTAATGCACTCTGAGAGTCAGTATATAGGAAGTGCTCCAGTGTGGGAGGGTCCGCACTGAGAAATTGCTGGACTATCGGAGGGTCAGTACTGAGGGGGATCTGCTCTGTCAGAGAGTCAGTATAGAGGAAATAATGCACTCTCAGAGAGTACATATAGGTGATGTGCTCCAGCGTGGGAGGGTTAGCACTGAGAAACTGCTGGACTATCAGAGGGTCAGTATTGAGGGAGTGCTCCATTGTCCGAAGTTCAGGACTGAGTTAGTGCTGCACTGTCAGAGAGTCAGTACTGAGGGAGTGCTGCACTGTCAGAGGGTCAGTACTGAGGGAGTGCTGCACTGTCAGAAAGTCAGTACTGAGGGAGTGCTGCACTGTCAGAGTGTCAGTACTGAGGGTGTGCTGCACTGTCGGAGGGTCAGTACAGTGGGAGTGTTGCACTGTCAGAGGGTCAGTACTGAGGGAGTGCTGCACTGTCGGAGGGTCACTACAGAGGGAGTGTTGCACTGTCAGAGGGTCAGTACCAAGGGAGTACTGAACTGTCAGAGGGTCAGTACTGAGGGAGTGCTGCACTGTCCGAGAGTCAATACGAGGGAGTGCTGCACTGTCAGAGGTTCAGTACTGAGGGAGTGATGCACTGTCAGAGGGTCAGTACTGAGGGAGTGATGCACTGTCAGAGGGTCAGTACAGAGGGACTGCTGCACTGTCAGAGGGTCAGTACTGAGGGAGTGCTGCACAGTCAGAGGGTCAGTAATGAGGGAGTGCTGCACTGTCAGAGGGTCAGTAATGAGGGAGTGCTGCATTGTCAGAGGGTCAGTACTGAGGGAATTCTGCACAGTCAGAGGTCAGTACTGAGGTAGTGCTGCACTGTCAGAGGGTCAGTAATGAGGGAGTGCTACATTGTCAGAAGTTCATCACTGAGTGAGTGCTGCACTGTCAGAGGGTCAATACTGAGGCAGTGCTGCACAGTCAGAGCGTCAGTACTGAGGGAGTGCTGCACTGTCAGAGGGTCAGTACTGAGGGAGTGCTGCACTGTCAGAGGGTCAGTACTGAGGGAGTGTTGCACTGTCAGAGGGGCATTAATGAGGGAGTGCTGCACTGTCAGACGGTCAGTACTGAGTGAGTGCTACATTGTCAGAGTGTCAGTACTGAGGGAGTGCTGCACTGTCAGAGGGTCAGTACTAAGGGAGTGCTGCACTGTCAGGGTCAGTACTCAGGGAGTGCTGAACTGTCAGAGGGTCAGTACTGAGCAAGTGCTGCAGTGTGCGTGGGCAGTACTGAGGGTGCTCTGCATTGTCAGATCGTCAGTCCTGCAGGACTGCTGCACTGTCAGAGAGTATCTATTGAGCGAGTGCAGTACATTCGGAGGGTGAGTTCTGAGGGAGCAGTGCACTGTCAGAGGATCAGTACTCAGGGAGTGCTGCACTATCAGAGGGTCAGTACTGAGGGAGTGCTGCACAGTCAGAGGGTCAGTACTGAGGGAGTGCTGCACTGTCAGAGGGTCAGTAATGAGGGAGTGCTGCATTGTCAGAGGGTCAGTACTGAGGGAATTCTGCACAGTCAGAGGTCAGTACTGAGGTAGTGCTGCACTGTCAGAGGGTCAGTAATGAGGGAGTGCTGCACAGTCAGAGGTCAGTACTGAGGTAGTGCTGCACTGTCAGATGGACAGTACTGAGGGAGTGCTGTACTTTTGGGTCAGTACTCAGGGAGTGCTGCACTGTCAGAAGGTCAGTACTGAGCAAGTGCTGCACTGTGCGTGGGCAGTACTGAGGGTGTTCTGCATTGTCAGATCGTCAGTCCTGCAGGAGTGCTGCACTGTCAGAGATTATCTATTGAGCGAGTGCAGTAAATTTGGAGGGTGAGTTCCGAGGGAGCAGTGCACTATCAGAGGATCAGTACTAAGGGAGTGCTGCACTGTCAGAGTGTCAGTACTGAGGGACTGCTGCACGGTCAGACGGTCAGTACTGAGGGAGTACTGCACTGTCAGCGGATCAGTACTGAGGGAGTGCTGCACTGTCAGAGTGTCAGTACTGTGGGTGTGCTGCATTGTCAGCGGGTCAGTACTGAGGGAGTGCTGCACTGTCAGAGAGTCAGTACTGAGGGAGTGCTGCACTGTCAGATGGACATTACTGAGGGAGTGCTGCACTGTCTGAGGGTCGGTACTGAGGGATTGCTGCACTATCAGAGGGTCAGTACTGAGGGAGCGCTGCACTGTCAGATGGTCAGTACTGAGGGAGTGCTGCACTGGCAGAGGGTCAGTACTGAGGGACTGCTGCACTGTCAGAAGGTCAGTACTGAGGGATTGCTGCACTGTCAGAGGGTCAGTACTGAGGGAGTGTTGCACTGTCAGAGGGTCAGTAATGAGGGAGTGCTGCACTCTCAGAGGGTCAGTACTGAGCGAGTGCTGCACTGTCAGAGGGTCAGTACTGAGGGAGTGCTGCACTGTCAGATGGACAGTACTGAGGGAGTGCTGCACTGTCAGGGTCAGTTCTCAGGGAGTGCTGCACTGTCATAGGGTCAGTACTGAGCAAGTGCTGCACTATGCGTTGGCAGTACTGAGGGTGCTCTGCATTGTCAGATCGACAGTCCTGCAGGATTGCTGCACTGTCAGAGAGTATCTATTGAGCGAGTGCAATACATTCGGAGGGTGAGTTCTGAGGGAGTAGTGCACTGTCAGAGGATCAGTACTAAGGGAGTGCTGCACTGTCAGAGTGTCATTACTGAGGGAGTGCTGCACTGTCGGAGGGTCAGTACAGTGGGAGTGTTGCACTGTCAGAGGGTCAGTACTGAGGGAGTGCTGCACTATCGGAGGGCCAGTTCTGAGGGAGTGCTGCAATGTCCGAGAGTCAGTACTGAGGGGGTGCTGCCTTGTCAGAGAGTCTGTATAGAGAAGTAATGCTCTCTGAGAGTCAGTATATAGGAAGTGCTCCAGTGTGGGAGGGTCCGCACTGAGAAATTGCTGGACTATCGGAGGGTCAGTACTGAGGGGGATCTGCTCTGTCAGAGAGTCAGTATAGAGGAAATAATGCACTCTCAGAGAGTACATATAGGTGATGTGCTCCAGTGTGGGAGGGTTAGCACTGAGAAACTGCTGGACTATCAGAGGGTCAGTATTGAGGGAGTGCTCCATTGTCCGAAGTTCAGCACTGAGTGAGTGCTGCACTGTCAGAGGGTCAGTACTGAGGGAGTGCTGCACTGTCAGAAAGTCAGTACTGAGGGAGTGCTGCACTGTCAGAGTGTCAGTACTGAGGGTGTGCTGCACTGTCGGAGGGTCAGTACAGTGGGAGTGTTGCACTGTCAGAGGGTCAGTACTGAGGGAGTGCTGCACTGTCGGAGGGTCACTACAGAGGGAGTGTTGCACTGTCAGAGGGTCAGTACCAAGGGAGTACTGAACTGTCAGAGGATCAGTACTGAGGGAGTGCTGCATTGTCCGAGAGTCAATACGAGGGAGTGCTGCACTGTCAGAGGATCAGTACTGAGGGAGTGTTGCACTGTCAGAGGGCCATTAATGAGGGATTGCTGCACTGTCAGAGGGTCAATACTGAGGGAGTGCTGCACTCCCGGAGGTTCAGTACTGAGGGAGTACTGACCAATCGGAGTGTCAGTACTGAGGGAGTTCTGCACTGTTACAGGTTCAGAACTGAGGGAGTGCTGCACTTTCAGAGGGTCAGTACTGAGGGAATATTTACTGTCAGAAGGTCAGTACTGAGGGAGTGCTGCACTGTTAGAGGGACAGTACTGAGGGAGTGCCGCACTGTCAGAGGTTCAGTACTGAGCAAGTGCTGCACTGTACGTGGGCAGTACTGAGGGTGTTCTGCATTGTCAGATCGTCAGTCCTGCAGGAGTGCTGCACTGTCAGAGAGTATCTATTGAGTGAGTGCAGTTCTTTCGGAGGGTGAGTTCTGAGGGAGTGGTGCAGTGTCAGCGGATCAGTACTAAGCGAGTGCTGCACTGTCAGCGGATCAGTACTAAGGGAGTGCTGTATTGTCAGAGTGTCAGTACTGAGGGATTGCTGCACTGTCAGAGGGTCAGTACTGAGGGAATGCTGCACTGTCAGCGGATCAGTACTGAGGGAGTGCTGCACTGTCAGAGTGTCAATACTGAGGGAGTTCTGCACGGTCGGAGGGTCAGTACAGAGGGAGTGTTGCACTGTTAGAGGGTCAGTACTGAGGGCATGCTGCACTGTCGGAAGGTCAGTACTGAGGCAGTGCTGCACTGTCAGAGGGTCAGTACTGAGGGAGTGCTTCACTGTCAGAGTGTTAGTGATGAGGGAGTGCTGCACGGTCAGAGGGTAAGTACTGAGTGAGTGCTGCACTGTCAGAGGGTAAGTACTGAGGGAGTGCTGCACTGTCAGAGGGTCAGTACTATGGGAGTGCAGCACTGTCAGAGAGTCAGTACTGAGGGAGTGCTGCACTGTCACAGGTTCAGTACTGAGGGAGTGCAGCACTGTCAGAGAGTCAGTACTGAGGGAGTGCTGCACTGTCACAGGGTCAGTACTGAGGTAGTGAAACACTGTCGGAGGAGCAGTAATGATGGAGTGCTCCCCTGTCGAAGGGTCAGCACTGAGGGAGTGCTGCAATGCCGTAGGTTCAGTACTGAGGGACTACTGATCTATCGGTGGGTCAATATTGATGGACTGCTGCAGTGTCAGAGGGTCAGTACTGATGCTAAGCTGCAAATTTGGGGTGTCAGCACTGAGGGAGTGCTGCACTGACAGAGCCACAGTACTGAGGGAGTCTTGAACTCTCAGAGTGTCAGTACTGAGGGATTGCTGCACTGTCAGAGGGTCAGTACAGTGGGAGTGTTGCCCTGTCAGAGGGTCAGTACTGAGGGAGTGCTGCACTGTCAGAGTGTCAGTACTGAGGGATTGCTGCACTGTCGGAGGGTCAGTACAGTGGGAGTGTTGCACTGTCAGAGGGTCAGTACTGAGGGAGTGCTGCACTGTCGGAGGGTCAGTACAGTGGGAGTGTTGCACTGTCAGAGGGTCAGTACCAAGGGAGTACTGAACTGTCAGAGAGTCAGTAATAAGGGAAAGCTGCACTGTCCGAGAGTCAGTACTGAGTGGGTGCTGCACTGTCAGACAGTCTGTATAGAGAAGTAATGCACTCTGAGAGTCAGAATAGAGGAAGTGCTCCAGTGTGGGAGGGTCCGCACTGAGAAATTGCTGGACTATCGGAGGGTCAGTACTGAGGGGGATCTGCTCTGTCAGAGAGTCAGTATAGAGGAAATAATGCACTCTCAGAGAGTCTGTATAGGTGATGTGCTCCACTGTGGGAGGGTTAGCACTGAGAAACTGCTGGACTATCAGAGGGTCAGTATTGAGGGAGTGCTCCATTGTCCGAAGTTCAGCACTGAGTGAGTGCTGCACTGTCAGAGGGTCAGTACTGAGGGAGTGCTGCACTGTCAGATGGTCAGTACTGAGGGAGTGCTCCATTGTCAGAAGTTCAGCACTGAGAGAGTGCTGCACTGTCAGAGGGTCAGTACTGAGGGAGTGATGCACTGTCAGAGGGTCAATACTGAGGGAGTGCTGCACAGTCAGAGCGTGAGTACTGAGGGAGTGCTGCACTGTCATAGGGTCACTACTGAGGGAGTGCTGCACTGTCAGAGGGTCAGTACTGAGGGAGTGCTGTACTGTCAGTTGGTCAGTCCTGAGGGAGTGCTCCATTGTCCGAAGTTCAGCACTGAGTTAGTGCTGCACTGTCAGAGGGTCAGTACTGAGGGAGTGCTGCACTTTCAGAGGGTCAGTACTGAGGGAGTACTGACCAATCGGAGTGTCAGTACTGAGGGAGTTCTGCACTGTTACAGGGTCAGATCTGAGGGAGTGCTGCACTGTCAGAAGTTTAGTACTGAGGGAGACTTTACTGTCAGAAGGTCAGAACTAAGGGAGTGCTGCACTGTTAGAGAGACAATACTGAGGGAGTGCCGCACTGTCAGAGGGTCAGTACTGAGCAAGTGCTGCACTCTGTGTGGGCAGTACTGAGGGTGCTCTGCATTTTCAGATCGTCTGTCCTGCAGGTGTGCTGCACTGTCAGAGAGTATCTATTGAGCGAGTGCAGTACTTTCGGAGGGTGAGTTCTGAGGGAGTAGTGCAGTGTCAGCGGATCAGTACTAAGGGATTGCTGCACTGTCAGAGGGTCAGTACTGAGGGAATGCTGCACTGTCAGCGGATCAGTACTGAGGGAGTGCTGCACTGTCAGAGTGTCAGTACTGAGGGAGTGCTGCACGGTCAGCGGGTCAGTACGGAGGGAGTGCTGCACTGTCAGCGGATCAGTACTGAGGGAGTGCTGCACTGTCAGATTGTCAGTACTGAGGGAGTGCTGCACTGTCGGAGGGTCAGTACAGTGGGAGTGTTGCACTGTCAGAGGGTCAGTACTGAGGGAGTGCTGCACTGTCGGAGGGTCAGTACAGAGGGAGTGTTGCACTGTCAGAGGGTCAGTACCAAGGGAGTACTGAACTGTCAGAGGGTCAGTACTGAGGGAGTGCTGCACTGTCCGAGAGTCAATACTGAGGGGGTGCTGCACTTTCAGAGAGTCTGTATAGAGAAGTAATGCACTCTGACAGTCAGTATATAGGAAGTGCTCCAGTGTGGGAGGGTCCGCACTGAGAAATTGCTGGACTATCAGAGGGTCAGTATTGAGGGAGTGCTCCATTGTCCGAAGTTCAGCACTGAGTGAGTGCTGCACTGTCAGAGGGTCAGTACTGAGGGAGTGCTGCACTGTCAGAGGGTCAGTACTGAGGGAGTGCTGCACTGTCGGAGGGTCAGTACAGTGGGAGTGTTGCACTGTCAGAGGATCAGTACTGAGGGAGTGCTGCACTGTCGGAGGTTCACTACAGAGGGAGTGTTGCACTGTCAGAGGGTCAGTACCAAGGGAGTACTGAACTGTCAGAGGGTCAGTACTGAGGGAGTGCTGCACTGTCCGAGAGTCAATATTGAGGGAGTGCTGCACTGTCAGAGGGTCAGTACTGAAGGAGTGCTGCACTGTCAGATTGTCAGTACTGAGGGAGTGCTGCACTGTCGGAGGGTCAGTACAGTGGGAGTGTTGCAATGCCGTAGGTTCAGTACTGAGGGAGTACTGATCTATCGGTGGGTCAATATTGATGGACTGCTGCAGTGTCAGATGGTCAGTACAGATGTTAAGCTGCAAATTTGGGTTGTCAGTACTGAGGGAGTGCTGCACTGTCAGAGCCACAGTGCTGAGGGAGTCTTGAACTGTCAGAGGGTCAGTACTGAGGGAATGCTGCAATGTAAGAGGGTCAGTACTGAGGGAATGCTGCACTGTCAGAGGGTCAGTACTGAGGGAGTGCTGCACTGTCGGAGGGTCAGTACAGAGGGAGTGTTGCACTGTCAGAGGGTCAGTACCAAGGGAGTACTGAACTGTCAGAGGGTCAGTACTGAGGGAGTGCTGCACTGTCCGAGAGTCAATACTGAGGGGGTGCTGCACTGTCAGAGAGTCTGTATAGAGAAGTAATGCACTCTGACAGTCAGTATATAGGAAGTGCTCCAGTGTGGGAGGGTCCGCACTGAGAAATTGCTGGACTATCGGAGGGTCAGTACTGAGGGGGATCTGCTCTGTCAGAGAGTCAGTATAGAGGAAATAATGCACTCTCAGAGAGTACGTATAGGTGATGTGCTCCAGTGTGGGAGGGTTAGCACTGAGAAACTGCTGGACTATCAGAGGGTCAGTAGTGAGGGAGTGCTCCATTGTCCGAAGTTCAGCACTGAGTGAGTGCTGCACTGTCAGAGGGTCAGTACTGAGGGAGTGCTGCACTGTCAGAGGGTCAGTACTGAGGGAGTGCTGCACTGTCGGAGGGTCAGTACAGTGGGAGTGTTGCACTGTCAGAGGATCAGTACTGAGGGAGTGCTGCACTGTCGGAGGTTCACTACAGAGGGAGTGTTGCACTGTCAGAGGGTCAGTACCAAGGGAGTACTGAACTGTCAGAGGGTCAGTACTGAGGGAGTGCTGCACTGTCCGAGAGTCAATATTGAGGGAGTGCTGCACTGTCAGAGGGTCAGTACTGAGGGAGTTTTGCACTGTCAGAGGGTCAGTAATGAGGGATTGCTGCACTGTCAGAGGGTCAATACTGAGGGAGTGCTGCACTCCCGGAGGTCCAGTACTGAGGGAGTACTGACCAATCGGAGTGTCAGTACTGAGGGAGTTCTGCACTGTTACAGGGTCAGAACTGAGGGAGTGCTGCACTGTCAGAGGGTCAGTACTGAGGGAACCTTTACTGTCAGAAGGTCAGTACTGAGCGAGTGCTGCACTGTAAGAGTGTCAGTACTGAGGGAGTGCTGCACTGTTAGAGGGACAGTACTGAGGGAGTGCCGCACTGTCAGAGGGTCAGTACTGAGCAAGTGCTGCACTCTGCGTGGGCAGTACTGAGGGTGCTCTGCATTGTCAGATCGTCAGTCCTGCAGGAGTGCTGCACTGTCAGAGAGTATCTATTGAGCGAGTGCAGTTCTTTCGGAGGGTGAGTTCTGAGGGAGTAGTGCACTGTCAGCGGATCAGTATTAAGGGAGTGCTGCACTGTCAGAGTGTCAGTACTGAGGGATTGCTGCACTGTCAGAGGGTCAGTACTGAGGGAATGCTGCACTGTCAGCGGATCAGTACTGAGGGAGTGCTGCACTGTCAGAGTGTCAATACTGAGGGAGTTCTGCACGGTCGGAGGGTCAATACAGAGGAAGTGTTGCACTGTCAGAGGGTCAGTACTGAGGGCATGCTGCACTGTCGGAGGGTCAGTACAGAGGGAGTGCTGCACTGTCAGAGGGTCAGTACTGAGGGAGTGCCGCAATGTCAGAGGGTCAGTACTGAGGGAGTGCTGCACTGTCAGAGAGTCAGTACTGAGGGAGTGTTGCCCTGTCAGTGGGTCAGTAATGAGGGATTGCTGCACTGTCAGACAGTCAATACTGAAGGAGTGCTGCACTGCCGGAGGTTCAGTACTGAGGGATTACTGACCATTCGGAGTGTCAGTACTGAGGGAGTTCTGCACTGTTACAGGGTCAGAACTGAGGGAGTTCTGCACTGTCAGAGGGTCAGTACTGAGGGAGTCTTTACTGTCAGAAGGTCAGTACTGAGGGACTGCTGCACTGTCAGAGGGTCAGTACTGAGGGAGTGCTGCACTGTCAGAGGGTCAGTACTGAGGGAGTGCTGCACTGTCAGAGGGTCAGTACTGAGGGAGTGATGCACTGTCAGAGGGTCAGTAATGAGTGAGTGCTGCACTGTCAGAGGGTCAGTACTGAGGGAGTGTTACATTGTCAGAAGTTCATCACTGAGTGAGTGCTGCACTGTCAGTGGGTCAATACTGAGGGAGTGCTGCACTGTCAGAGGGTCAGTACTGAGGGAGTGCTGCATTGTCAGAGGGTCAGTACTGAGGGAGTGCTGCACTGTCAGGGTCAGTACTGTGGGAGTGCTGCACTGTCAGATGGTCAGAACTGAGGGAGTGCTGCACTGTCAGATTGTCAGTAATGAGGGAGTGCTGCACTGTCAGAAGGTCAGTACTGAGGGAGTGCTGCATTGTCAGAGGGTCAGTACTGAGGGAGTGCTGCAATGTCAGAGGGTCAGTACTGAGGGAGTGCTGCACTGTCAGAGGGTCAGTACTGAGGGAGTGCTGCACTGTCAGAGGGTCAGTACTGAGGGAATGAAGCACTGTCAGATGGTCAGTACTGAGGGAGTGCTGCACTGTCAGAAGGTCAGTACTGAGGGAGTGCTGCATTGTCAGAGGGTCAGTACTGAGGGAGTGCTGCACTGTCAGAGGGTCAGTACTGAGGGAGTGCTGCACTGTCAGAGAGTAAGTTCTGAGGGAGTGCTGCACTGTCAGAGGGTCAGTACTGAGGGAGTGCTGCACTGCCAGAGGGTCAGTACTGAGGGGGTGCTGCACTGTCAGAAGGTCAGTACTGAGGGAGTGCTGCACTGTAAGAGGGTCAGTACTGAGGTTAAGCTGCAAATTTGGGCTGTCAGCACTGAGGGAGTGCTGCACTGTCAGAGCCACAGTACTGAGGGAGTCTTGAACTGTCAGAGTGTCAATTTTGAGGGAATGCTGCAATGTAGGAAGGTCAGCACTGAGCGAGTGCTGCACTATCAGAAGGTCAGTACTGAGGGAGTGCTGCATTGTCAGAGGGTCAGTACTGAGGGAGTGCTGCAATGTCAGAGGGTCAGTACTGAGGGAGTGCTGCACTGTCAGAGGGTCAGTACTGAGGGAATGAAGCACTGTCAGATGGCCAGTACTGAGGGAGTGCTGCACTGTCAGAAGGTCAGTACTGAGGGAGTGCTGCATTGTCAGAGGGTCAGTACTGAGGGAGTGCTGCACTGTCAGAGGGTCAGTACTGAGGGAGTGCTGCACTGTCAGAGCGTAAGTTCTGAGGGAGTGCTGCACTGTCAGAGGGTCAGTACTGAGGGAGTGCTGCACTGTCAGAGGGTCAGTACTGAGGGGGTGCTGCACTGTCAGAAGGTCAGTACTGAGGGAGTGCTGCACTGTAAGAGGGTCAGTACTGAGGTTAAGCTGCAAATTTGGGCTGTCAGCACTGAGGGAGTGCTGCACTGTCAGAGCCACAGTACTGAGGGAGTCTTGAACTGTCAGAGTGTCAATTTTGAGGGAATGCTGCAATGTAGGAAGGTCAGCACTGAGCGAGTGCTGCACTATCAGAAGGTCAGTACTGAGGGAGTGCTGCACTGTCAGAGGGACAGGACTGAGGGAGTGCCGCACTGTCAGAGGGTCAGTACTGAGCAAGTGCTGCCCTGTGCGTGGGCAGTACTGAGGGTGCTCTGCATTGTCAGATCGTCAGTCCTGCAGGAGTGCTGCACTGTCAGAGAGTATCTATTGAGCGAGTGTAGTACTTTCGGTTGGTGAGTTCTGAGGGAGTATTGCACTGTCCGCGGATCAGCACTAAGGGAGTGCTGCACTGTCAGAGGGACAGTACTGAGGGAGTGATGCACTGTCAGAGGGTCAGTACTGAGGGAGTGCTACATTGTCAGAAGTTCATCACTGAGTGAGTGCTGCACTGTCAGAGGGTCAGTACTGAGGGAGTACTGCACTGTCAGAGGGTCAGTACTGAGGGAGTGCTGCATTGTCAGATGGTCAGTACTGAGGGAGTGCTACACTGTCAGAGGATCAGTACTGAGGGAGTGCTGCACTGTCAGATGGACAGTACTGAGGGAGTGCTGCACTGTCTGAGGGTCGGTACTGAGGGAGTGCTGCACTGTCAGAGGGTCAGAACTGAGGGAGTGCTGCACTGTCAGATGCCAGTACTGAGGGAGTGCTGCACTGTCAAATGCCAGTACTGAGGGAATGCTGCACTGTCAGAAGGTCAGTACTGAGGGAGTGCTGCACTGTCAGATGGTCAGTACTGAGGGAGTGCTGCACTTTCAAAGGGTCAGTACTTAGGCAGTGTTGCACTGTCAGAGGGTCAGTAATGAGGGAGTGCTGCAATGTCAGAGGGTCAGTACTGAGGGAGTGCTGCATTGTCAGAAGTTCATCACTGAGTGAGTGCTGCACTGTCAGAGGGTCAATACTGAGGGAGTGCTGCACAGTCAGAGCGTCAGTACTGAGGGAGTGCTGCATTGTCAGAGGGTCAGTAGTGAGGGTGTGCTGCACTGTCAGATGGTCAGTACTGAGGGAGTGCTGCACTGTCAGAAGGTCAGTACTGAGGGAGTGTTGCACTGTCAGAGGGTCAGTACTGAGGGAGTGCTGCACTTTCAGAGGGTCAGTACTGAGGGAGTGCTGCACTGTCAGATGGACAGTACTGAGGGAGTGCTGCACTGTCAGGGTCAGTACTGAGGGAGTGCTGCACTGTCAGAGGGTCAGTACTGAGGGAGTGCTGCACTGTCAGAGGGTCAGTACTGAGGGAGTGCTGCACTTTCAGAAGGTCAGTACTGATGGAGTGCTGCACTGTCAGAGGGTCAGTACTGAGGGAGTGTTGCACTGTCAGAGGGTCAGTAATGAGGGAGTGCTGCACTGTCAGAGGGTCAGTACTGAGGGAGTGTTGCACTGTCAGAGGGTCAGTAATGAGGGAGTGCTGCACTGTCAGAGGGTCAGTACTGAGGGAGTGCTGCACTGCCGGATGTTCAGTACTGAGGGAGTTCTGCAAAGTTACATGGTCAGTACTGAGGGAGTGCTGCACTGTCAGAGGGTCAGTCCTGAGGGAGTCTTGAAATGTCAGAGGGTCAGTACTGAGGGAGTGCTGCACTGTCAGTGTGTCAGTACTGAGGGAGTGCTGCACTGTTAGAGGGACAGTACTGAGGGAGTGCCGCACAGTCAGAGGGTCAGTACTGAGCAAGCGCTGCAGTGTGCGTGGGCAGTACTGAGGGTGCTCTGCATTGTCAGATCGTCAGTCCTGCAGGAGTGCTGCACTGTCAGAGAGTATCTATTGAGAGAATGCATTACTTTCGGTGGGTGAGTTCTGAGGGAGTAGTGCACTGTCAGCGGATCAGTACTAAGGGAGTGCTGCACTGTCAGAGTGTCAGTAATGAGGGAGTGCTGCACTGTCAGAGGGTCAGTACTGAGGGAGTGCTGCACTGTCAGCGGATCAGTGCTGAGGGAGTGCTGCACTGTCAGAGTGTCAGTATTGAGGGAGGGCTGCACGGTCGGAGGGTCAGTACAGAGGGAGTGTTGCACTGTCAGAGGGTCAGTACTGAGGGCCTGCTGCACTGTCGGAGGGTCAGTACAGAGTGAGTGTTGCACTGTCGGAGGGTCAGTACCAAGGGAGAACTGATCTGTCAGAGGGTCAGTACTGAGGCAGTGCTGCACTGTCAGAGGGTCAGTACTGAGGGAGTGCTTCACTGTCAGAGTGTTAGTGATGAGGGAGTGCTGCACTGTCAGGGGGTAAGTACTGAGTGAGTGCTGCACTGTCAGAGGGTAAGTATTGAGAGATTGCTGCACTGTCAGAAGGTCAGTACTGAGTGAGTGCTGCACTGTCAGAGGGTGAGTACTGAGGGAGTGCTGCACTGTCAGAGTGACAGTACTGAGGGAGTGCAGCACTGTCAGAGAGTCAGTACAGAGGGATTGCTGCACTGTCACAGGGTCAGTACTGAGGGATTGAAACTCTGTCGGAGGGTCAGTACTGAGGGAGTGCTACACTGTCGGAGGAGAAGTACTGAGGGAGTGCTCCCCTGTCGAAGGGTCAGCACTGAGGGAGTGCTGCAATGCCGTAGGTTCAGTACTGAGGGAGTACTGATCTATCGGTGGGTCAATATTGATGGACTGCTGCAGTGTCAGATGGTCAGTACAGATGTTAAGCTGCAAATTTGGGTTGTCAGTACTGAGGGAGTGCTGCACTGTCAGAGCCACAGTACTGAGGGAGTCTTGAACTGTCAGAGGGTCAGTACTGAGGGAATGCTGCAATGTAAGAGGGTCAGTACTGAGGGAATGCTGCACTGTCAGAGGGACAGTACTGAGGGAGTGCCGCACTGTCAGAGGGTCAGTACTGAGCAAGCGCTGCACTTTGCGTGGGCAGTACTGAGGGTGGTCTGCATTGTCAGATCGTCAGTCCTGCACGAGTGCTGCACTGTCAGAGAGTATCTATTGAGCGAGTGCAGTATTTCGGTGGGTGAGTTCTGAGGGAGTGCTGCACTGTCAGAGGGACAGTACTGAGGGAGTGCTGCACTGTCAGCGGATCAGTACTAAGGGAGTGCTGCACTGTCAGAGTGTCAGTATAGAGGAAGTGCTGCAGAGAGGGAGGCTCAGCACTGAGAAATTGCAGGACTATCGGAGGGTCAGCAGTGCTGGAGTGCTGCTCTGCCACAACGTCAGTCCTGAGGGAGCTCAGCCCTATCGGGATGTCAGTCTTGAGGTGGTGCTGCACGGTCCTAGGATCAGCACTGAGAGAGTTCTGCATTGTAAGAGGGTTAGTACTGAGGGAGTGCTGCACTGTTGGAGGTTTAGTACTGAGGGAGTGCTGCACTGTCAGAGGGTCAGTACTGAGGGAGTTCTGCACTGTCGGATGGTCAGTACTGAGGGAGTGCTGCACTGTCAGAGGGTCAGTACTGAGGGAGTGCTGCACTGTCAAATGGTCAGTATTGAGGGAGTGAAAAACTGTCGGAGGAGCAGTGCTGAGGGAGTGCTGCCCTATCGGAGGGTCAGAACTGAGGGAGAGCTACACTGTCGGAGGAGAAGTACTGAGGGAGTGCTGCCCTGTCGGAGGGTCAGCACTGAGGGAGTGCTGCAATGCTGTAGGTTCAGAACTGAGGGAGTACTGAGCTATCGGTGGGTCAATATTGATGGACTGCTGCAGTGTCAGAGGGTCAGTACAGATGGTTTGCTGCAAATTTGGAGGGTCAGAACTGAGGGAGTACTGTACTGTCAGAGCCACAGTACTGAGGGAGTATTGCACTGTCAGAAGGTCAGTACTGAGGGAGTGCTGCACTGCAAGAGGGTCAGTACTGAGCTAGTGCTGCACTGTCAGAGGGTCAGTACTGAGGGAGTGCTGCACTGTAAGAGGGTCAGTACTGAGCTAGTGCTGCACTGTCAGAGGGTCAGTACTGAGGGAGTGCTGCACTGTCAGAAGGTCAGTACTGAGGGAGTGCTGCACTGTAAGAGGGTCAGTACTGAGCTAGTGCTGCACTGTCAGCGGGTCAGTACTGAGGGAGTGCTGCACTGTCAGAGGGTCAGTACTGAGGGTGTGCTGCACTGTCAGAGGGTCAGTACTGAGGGATTGCTGCACTGTCAGAGGGTCAGTACTGAGGGAGTGCTGCACTGTCAGAGGGTCAGTACTGAGCAAGTGCTGCACTGTCAGAGGGTCAGTACTGAGGGAGTGCTGCACTGCCAGAGGTTCAGTACTGAGGGAGTACTGCAATGTAAGAGGGTCAGTACTGAGCTAGTGCTGCACTGTCAGAGGGTCAGTACTGAGGGAGTGCTGCACTGTAAGAGGGTCAGTACTGAGCTAGTGCTGCACTGTCAGAGGGTCAGTACTGAGGGAGTGCTACACTGTCGGAGGAGCAGTAATGATGGAGTGCTCCCCTGTCGAAGGGTCAGCACTGAGGGAGTGCTGCAATGCCGTAGGTTCAGTACTGAGGGAGTACTGATCTATCGGTGGGTCAATATTGATGGACTGCTGCACTGTCAGAGGGTCAGTACTGAGGGGGTGCTGCACTGTCAGAAGGTCAGTACTGAGGGAGTGCTGCACTGTAAGAGGGTCAGTACTGAGGTTAAGCTGCAAATTTGGGCTGTCAGCACTGAGGGAGTGCTGCACTGTCAGAGCCACAGTACTGAGGGAGTCTTGAACTGTCAGAGTGTCAATTCTGAGGGAATGCTGCAATGTAGGAAGGTCAGCACTGAGCGAGTGCTGCACTATCAGAAGGTCAGTACTGAGGGAGTGCTGCACTGTCAGAGGGACAGTACTGAGGGAGTGCCGCACTGTCAGAGGGTCAGTACTGAGCAAGTGCTGCACTCTGCGTGGGCAGTACTGAGGGTGCTCTGCATTGTCAGATCGTCAGTCCTGCAGGAGTGCTGCACTGTCAGAGAGTATCTATTGAGCGAGTGTAGTACTTTCGGTTGGTGAGTTCTGAGGGAGTAGTGCACTGTCCGCGGATCAGGACTAAGGGAGTGCTGCACTGTCAGAGGGACAGTACTGAGGGAGTGATGCACTGTCAGCGGGTCAGTACTGAGGGAGTGCTACATTGTCAGAAGTTCATCACTGAGTGAGTGCTGCACTGTCAGAGGGTCAGTACTGAGGGAGTGCTGCACTGTCAGATGGACAGTACTGAGGGAGTGCTGCACTGTCTGAGGGTCGGTACTGAGGGAGTGCTGCACTGTCAGAGGGTCAGAACTGAGGGAGTGCTGCACTGTCAGATGCCAGTACTGAGGGAGTGCTGCACTGTCAGATGCCAGTACTGAGGGAATGCTGCACTGTCAGAAGGTCAGTACTGAGGGAGTGCTGCACTGTCAGATGGTCAGTACTGAGGGAGTGCTGCACTTTCAAAGGGTCAGTACTTAGGCAGTGTTGCACTGTCAGAGGGTCAGTAATGAGGGAGTGCTGCAATGTCAGAGGGTCAGTACTGAGGGAGTGCTGCATTGTCAGAAGTTCATTACTGAGTGAGTGCTGCACTGTCAGAGGGTCAATACTGAGGGAGTGCTGCACAGTCAGAGCGTCAGTACTGAGGGAGTGCTGCATTGTCAGAGGGTCAGTAGTGAGGGTGTGCTGCACTGTCAGATGGTCAGTACTGAGGGAGTGCTGCACTGTCAGAAGGTCAGTACTGAGGGAGTGCTGCACTGTCAGAGGGTCAGTACTGAGGGAGTGCTGCACTTTCAGAGGGTCAGTACTGAGGGAGTACTGCACTGTCAGGGTCAGTACTGAGGGAGTGCTGCACTCTCAGAGGGTCAGTACTGAGGGAGTGCTGCACTGTCAGATGGTCAGTACTGAGGGAGTGCTGCACTTTCAGAAGGTCAGTACTGATGGAGTGCTGCACTGTCAGAGGGTCAGTACTGAGGGAGTGTTGCACTGTCAGAGGGTCAGTACTGAGGGAGTGCTGTATTGTCAGATGGTCAGTACTGAGGGAGTGCTACACTGTCAGAGGATCAGTACTGAGGGAGTGCTGCACTGTCAGATGGACAGTACTGAGGGAGTGCTGCACTGTCTGAGGGTCGGTACTGAGGGAGTGCTGCACTGTCAGAGGGTCAGAACTGAGGGAGTGCTGCACTGTCAGATGCCAGTACTGAGGGAGTGCTGCACTGTCAGATGCCAGTACTGAGGGAATGCTGCACTGTCAGAAGGTCAGTACTGAGGGAGTGCTGCACTGTCAGATGGTCAGTACTGAGGGAGTGCTGCACTTTCAGTGGGTCAGTACTTAGGCAGTGTTGCACTGTCAGAGGGTCAGTAATGAGGGAGTGCTGCAATGTCAGAGGGTCAGTACTGAGGGAGTGCTGCATTGTCAGAAGTTCATCACTGAGTGAGTGCTGCACTGTCAGAGGGTCAATACTGAGGGAGTGCTGCACAGTCAGAGCGTCAGTACTGAGGGAGTGCTGCATTGTCAGAGGGTCAGTAGTGAGGGTGTGCTGCACTGTCAGATGGTCAATACTGAGGGAGTGCTGCACTGTCAGAAGGTCAGTACTGAGGGAGTGCTGCACTGTCAGAGGGTCAGTACTGAGGGAGTGCTGCACTTTCAGAGGGTCAGTACTGAGGGAGTGCTGCACTGTCAGATGGACAGTACTGAGGGAGTGCTGCACTGTCAGAGGGTCAGTACTGAGGGAGTGCTGCACTGTCAGATGGTCAGTACTGAGGGAGTGCTGCACTTTCAGAAGTTCAGTACTGATGGAGTGCTGCACTGTCAGAGGGTCAGTACTGAGGGAGTGTTGCACTGTCAGAGGGTCAGTAATGAGGGAGTGCTGCACTGTCAGAGGGTCAGTACTGAGGGAGTGCTGCACTGCCGGATGTTCAGTACTGAGGGAGTTCTGCAAAGTTACATGGTCAGTACTGAGGGAGTGCTGCACTGTCAGAGGATCAGTACTGAGGGAGTCTTGAAATGTCAGAGGGTCAGTACTGAGGGAGTGCTGCACTGTCAGTGTGTCAGTACTGAGGGAGTGCTGCACTGTTAGAGGGACAGTACTGAGGAAGTGCCGCACTGTCAGAGGGTCAGTACTGAGCAAGCGCTGCACTGTGCGTGGGCAGTACTGAGGGTGCTCTGCATTGTCAGATCGTCAGTCCTGCAGGAGTGCTGCACTGTCAGAGAGTATCTATTGAGAGAATGCATTACTTTCGGTGGGTGAGTTCTGAGGGAGTAGTGCACTGTCAGCGGATCAGTACTAAGGGAGTGCTGCACTGTCAGAGTGTCAGTAATGAGGGAGTGCTGCACTGTCAGAGGGTCAGTACTGAGGGAGTGCTGCACTGTCAGCGGATCAGTGCTGAGGGAGTGCTGCACTGTCAGAGTGTCAGTACTGAGGGAGGGCTGCACGGTCGGAGGGTCAGTACAGAGGGATTGTTGCACTGTCAGAGGGTCAGTACTGAGGGCCTGCTGCACTGTCGGAGGGTCAGTACAGAGTGAGTGTTGCACTGTCGGAAAGTCAGTACCAAGGGAGAACTGATCTGTCAGAGGGTCAGTACTGAGGCAGTGCTGCACTGTCAGAGGGTCAGTACTGAGGGAGTGCTTCACTGTCAGAGTGTTAGTGATGAGGGAGTGCTGCACTGTCAGGGGGTAAGTACTGAGTGAGTGCTGCACTGTCTGAGGGTAAGTACTGAGAGAGTGCTGCACTGTCAGAAGGTCAGTACTGAGTGAGTGCTGCACTGTCAGAGGGTGAGTACTGAGGGAGTGCTGCACTGTCAGAGTGACAGTACTGAGGGAGTGCAGAACTGTCAGAGAGTCAGTACAGAGGGATTGCTGCACTGTCACAGGGTCAGTACTGAGGGATTGAAACTCTGTCGGAGGGTCAGTACTGAGGGAGTGCTACACTGTCGGAGGAGAAGTACTGAGGGAGTGCTCCCCTGTCGAAGGGTCAGCACTGAGGGAGTGCTGCAATGCCGTAGGTTCAGTACTGAGGGAGTACTGATCTATCGGTGGGTCAATATTGATGGACTGCTGCAGTGTCAGATGGTCAGTACAGATGTTAAGCTGCAAATTTGGGGTGTCAGTACTGAGGGAGTGCTGCACTGTCAGAGCCACAGTACTGAGGGAGTCTTGAACTGTCAGAGGGTCAGTACTGAGGGAATGCTGCAATGTAAGAGGGTCAGTACTGAGGGAATGCTGCACTGTCAGAGGGACAGTACTGAGGGAATGCCGCACTGTCAGAGGGTCAGTACTGAGCAAGCGCTGCACTTTGCGTGGGCAGTACTGAGGGTGGTCTGCATTGTCAGATCGTCAGTCCTGCACGAGTGCTGCACTGTCAGAGAGTATCTATTGAGCGAGTGCAGTATTTCGGTGGGTGAGTTCTGAGGGAGTGCTGCACTGTCAGAGGGACAGTACTGAGGGAGTGCTGCACTGTCAGCGGATCAGTACTAAGGGAGTGCTGCACTGTCAGAGTGTCAGTATAGAGGATGTGCTGCAGAGAGGGAGGCCCAGCACTGAGAAATTGCAGGACTATCGGAGGGTCAGCAGTGCTGGAGTGCTGCTCTGCCACAACGTCAGTCCTGAGGGACCTCAGCCCTATCGGGATGTCAGTATTGAGGTGGTGCTGCACGGTCCTAGGATCAGCACTGAGAGAGTTCTGCATTGTAAGAGGGTTAGTACTGAGGGAGTGCTGCACTGTTGGAGGTTTAGTACTGAGGGAGTGCTGCACTGTCAGAGGGTCAGTACTGAGGGAGTTCTGCACTGTCGGATGGTCAGTACTGAGGGAGTGCTGCACTGTCAGAGGGTCAGTACTGAGGGAGTGCTGCACTGTCAAATGGTCAGTATTGAGGGAGTGAAAAACTGTCGGAGGAGCAGTGCTGAGGGAGTGCTGCCCTATCGGAGGGTCAGAACTGAGGGAGAGCTACACTGTCGGAGGAGAAGTACTGAGGGAGTGCTGCCCTGTCGGAGGGTCAGCACTGAGGGAGTGCTGCAATGCTGTAGGTTCAGAACTGAGGGAGTACTGAGCTATCGGTGGGTCAATATTGATGGACTGCTGCAGTGTCAGAGGGTCAGTACAGATGGTTTGCTGCAAATTTGGAGGGTCAGAACTGAGGGAGTACTGTACTGTCAGAGCCACAGTACTGAGGGAGTCTTGCACTGTCAGAAGGTCAGTACTGAGGGAGTGCTGCACTGCAAGAGGGTCAGTACTGAGCTAGTGCTGCACTGTCAGAGGGTCAGTACTGAGGGAGTGCTGCACTGTAAGAGGGTCAGTACTGAGCTAGTGCTGCACTGTCAGAGGGTCAGTACTGAGGGAGTGCTGCACTGTCAGAAGGTCAGTACTGAGGGAGTGCTGCACTGTAAGAGGGTCAGTACTGAGCTAGTGCTGCACTGTCAGCGGGTCAGTACTGAGGGAGTGCTGCACTGTCAGAGGGTCAGTACTGAGGGTGTGCTGCACTGTCAGAGGGTCAGTACTGAGGGATTGCTGCACTGTCAGAGGGTAAGTACTGAGGGAGTGCTCCATTGTCCGAAGTTCAGCACTGAGTGAGTGCTGCACTGTCAGAGGGTCAGTACTGAGTAAGTGCTGCACTGTGAGAGGGTCAGTACTGAGGGAGTGCTGCACTGTCAGAGGGTCAGTACTGAGGGAGTGCTGCACTGTCAGAGGGTCAGTACTGAGGGAGTGCTGCACTGTCAAATGGTCAGTATTGAGGGAGTGAAAAACTGTCGGAGGAGCAGTGCTGAGGGAGTGCTGCCCTATCGGAGGGTCAGAACTGAGGGAGAGCTACACTGTCGGAGGAGAAGTACTGAGGGAGTGCTGCCCTGTCGGAGGGTCAGCACTGAGGGAGTGCTGCAATGCTGTAGGTTCAGAACTGAGGGAGTACTGAGCTATCGGTGGGTCAATATTGATGGACTGCTGCAGTGTCAGAGGGTCAGTACAGATGGTTTGCTGCAAATTTGGAGGGTCAGAACTGAGGGAGTACTGTACTGTCAGAGCCACAGTACTGAGGGAGTCTTGCACTGTCAGAAGGTCAGTACTGAGGGAGTGCTGCACTGCAAGAGGGTCAGTACTGAGCTAGTGCTGCACTGTCAGAGGGTCAGTACTGAGGGAGTGCTGCACTGTAAGAGGGTCAGTACTGAGCTAGTGCTGCACTGTCAGAGGGTCAGTACTGAGGGAGTGCTGCACTGTCAGAAGGTCAGTACTGAGGGAGTGCTGCACTGTAAGAGGGTCAGTACTGAGCTAGTGCTGCACTGTCAGCGGGTCAGTACTGAGGGAGTGCTGCACTGTCAGAGGGTCAGTACTGAGGGAGTGCTGCACTGTCAGAGGGTCAGTACTGAGGGTGTGCTGCACTGTCAGAGGGTCAGTACTGAGGGATTGCTGCACTGTCAGAGGGTAAGTACTGAGGGAGTGCTCCATTGTCCGAAGTTCAGCACTGAGTGAGTGCTGCACTGTCAGAGGGTCAGTACTGAGTAAGTGCTGCACTGTGAGAGGGTCAGTACTGAGGGAGTGCTGCACTGTCAGAGGGTCAGTACTGAGGGAGTGCTGCACTGTCAGAGGGTCAGTACTGAGGGAGTGCTGCACTGTCAAATGGTCAGTATTGAGGGAGTGAAAAACTGTCGGAGGAGCAGTGCTGAGGGAGTGCTGCCCTATCGGAGGGTCAGAACTGAGGGAGAGCTACACTGTCGGAGGAGAAGTACTGAGGGAGTGCTGCCCTGTCGGAGGGTCAGCACTGAGGGAGTGCTGCAATGCTGTAGGTTCAGAACTGAGGGAGTACTGAGCTATCGGTGGGTCAATATTGATGGACTGCTGCAGTGTCAGAGGGTCAGTACAGATGGTTTGCTGCAAATTTGGAGGGTCAGAACTGAGGGAGTACTGTACTGTCAGAGCCACAGTACTGAGGGAGTCTTGCACTGTCAGAAGGTCAGTACTGAGGGAGTGCTGCACTGCAAGAGGGTCAGTACTGAGCTAGTGCTGCACTGTCAGAGGGTCAGTACTGAGGGAGTGCTGCACTGTAAGAGGGTCAGTACTGAGCTAGTGCTGCACTGTCAGAGGGTCAGTACTGAGGGAGTGCTGCACTGTCAGAAGGTCAGTACTGAGGGAGTGCTGCACTGTAAGAGGGTCAGTACTGAGCTAGTGCTGCACTGTCAGCGGGTCAGTACTGAGGGAGTGCTGCACTGTCAGAGGGTCAGTACTGAGGGTGTGCTGCACTGTCAGAGGGTCAGTACTGAGGGATTGCTGCACTGTCAGAGGGTAAGTACTGAGGGAGTGCTCCATTGTCCGAAGTTCAGCACTGAGTGAGTGCTGCACTGTCAGAGGGTCAGTACTGAGTAAGTGCTGCACTGTGAGAGGGTCAGTACTGAGGGAGTGCTGCACTGTCAGAGGGTCAGTATTGAGGGTGTTCTGCACTGTTGGAGCTTCAGTACTGAGGGAGTGCTGCACTGTCAGAGGGTCAGTACTGAGCAAGTGCTGCACTGTGCCTGGGCAGCACTCAGGGTGGTCTGCATTGTCAGATCATCAGTCCTGCAGGAGTGCTGCAATGTCAGAGAGTATCTATTGAGCGAGTGCAGTACTATCGGAGGGTGAGTTCTGAGGGAGTAGTGCACTGTCAGCGCATCAGTACTAAGGGAATGCTGCGCTGTCAGCGGATCAGTACTGAGGGAGTGCTGCACTGTCAGCGGATCAGCACTGAGGGAGTGCTGCACTGTCAAAGTATCAGTACTGAGGGAGTGCTGCTCTGTCGGAGGGTCAGTACAGAGGAAGTGCTGCACTGTCAGAGGGTCAGTACTGAGGGAGTGCTGCACTGCCGGAGGTTCAGTACTGAGGGAGTACTGTCCAATCGGAGTGTCAGTATTGAGGGAGTGCTGCACTGTCAGGGTGTCAGTACCGAGGGAGTGCTGCACTGTCAGATTGCCAGTATTGAGGGAGTGCTGCACTGTCAGAGTGACAGGGCTGAGGGAGTGCTGAACTGTCAGAGGGTCAGTACTGAGGGAGTGCTGCACTATCAGAGGGTCAGTCCTGAGGGAGTGCTGCACTGTCAGCGGATCAGTACTGAGGGAGTGCTGCACTGTCAAAGTATCAGTACTGAGGGAGTGCTGCACTGTCGGAGGGTCAGTACCGAGGGAGTGCTCCACTGTCAGAGGGTCAGTACTGAGCTAGTGCTGCATTGTCAGAAGGTCAGTACTGAGGGAGTGCTGCACTGTAAGAGGATCAGTACTGAGCTAGTGCAGCACTGTCAGCGGGTCAGTACTGAGGGTGTGCTGCACTGTCAGAGGGTCAGTACTGAGGGATTGCTGCACTGTCAGAGGGTCAGTACTGAGGGAGTGCTGCACTGTCAGAGGGTCAGTACTGAGGGATTGCTGCACTGTCAGAGGGTCAGTACTGAGGGATTGCTGCACTGTCAGAGGGTCAGTACTGAGGGAGTGCTGCACTGCCAGAGGTTCAGTACTGAGGGAGTACTGACCAATCGGAGTGTCAATATTGAGTGAGTGCTGCACTGTCAGAGGGTCAGTACTGAGGGAGTGCTGCACTGGCAGAGTGTCAGTACTGAGGGAGTGCTGCACTGTCAGAGGGTCAGTACTGAGGGAGTGCTGCACTGTCAGAGGGTCAGTACTGAGGGAGAGCTGCACTGTCAGTGGGTCAGTAGTGAGGGAGTGCTGCACTGTCAGATGGTCAGTATTGAGCAAGTGCTGCACTGTGGGTGGGCAGTGCTGAGGGAGCTCTGCGTTGTCAGATTGTCAGATTGTCAGTATTGTAGGACTGCTGCACTGTCAGAGATTATCTATTAAGCGAGTGCAGTACTATCGGAGGGGGAATTCTGAGGGAGTAGTGCACTGTCAGCGGGTCAGTACTAAGGGAATGCTGCACTGTCCGAGAGTCAGTACTGAGTGGGGTGCTGCACTGTCAGAGAGTCTGTATAGAGAAGTAATGCACTCTGAGAGTCAGTATAGAGGAAGTGCTCCAGTGTGGGAGGGTCCGCACTGAGAAATTGCTGGACTATCGGAGGGTCTGTACTGAGGGGGATCTGCTCTGTCAGAGAGTCAGTATAGAGGAAATAACGCTCTCTCAGAGAGTCCGTATAGGGGATGTGCTCCAGTGTGGTAGCGTAAAAACTGAGAAAATGCTGGACTATCAGAGGGTCAGTATTGAGGGAGTGCTCCATTGTCCGAAGTTCAGCACTGAGTGAGTGCTGCACTGTCAGAGGGTCAGTACTGAGTAAGTGCTGCACTGTGAGAGGGTCAGTACTGAGGGAGTGCTGCACTGTCAGAGGGTCAGTATTGAGGGTGTTCTGCACTGTTGGAGGTTCAGTACTGAGGGAGTGCTGCACCGTCAGAGGGTCAGTACTGAGCAAGTGCTGCACTGTGCCTGGGCAGCACTCAGGGTGGTCTGCATTGTCAGATCATCAGTCCTGCAGGAGTGCTGCAAAGCGAGTGCAGTACTATCGGAGGGGGAATTCTGAGGGAGTAGTGCACTGTCAGCGGGTCAGTACTAAGGGAATGCTGCACTGTCCGAGAGTCAGTACTGAGTGGGGTGCTGCAATGTCAGAGAGTATCTATTGAGCGAGTGCAGTACTATCGGAGGGTGAGTTCTGAGGGAGTAGTGCACTGTCAGCGCATCAGTACTAAGGGAATGCTGCGCTGTCAGCGGATCAGTACTGAGGGAGTGCTGCACTGTCAGCGGATCAGCACTGAGGGAGTGCTGCACTGTCAAAGTATCAGTACTGAGGGAGTGCTGCTCTGTGGGAGGGTCAGTACAGAGGAAGTGCTGCACTGTCAGAGGGTCAGTACTGAGGGAGTGCTGCACTGCCGGAGGTTCAGTACTGAGGGAGTACTGTCCAATCGGAGTGTCAGTATTGAGGGAGTGCTGCACTGTCAGGGTGTCAGTACCGAGGGAGTGCTGCACTGTCAGATTGCCAGTATTGAGGGAGTGCTGCACTGTCAGAGTGACAGGGCTGAGGGAGTGCTGAACTGTCAGAGGGTCAGTACTGAGGGAGTGCTGCACTATCAGAGGGTCAGTCCTGAGGGAGTGCTGCACTGTCAGCGGATCAGTACTGAGGGAGTGCTGCACTGTCAAAGTATCAGTACTGAGGGAGTGCTGCACTGTCGGAGGGTCAGTACCAAGGAAGTGCTGCACTGTCAGAGGGTCAGTACTGAGGGAGTGCTGCACTGCCGGAGGTTCAGTACTGAGGGAGTACTTTCCAATCGGAGTGTCAGTATTGAGGGAGTGCTGCACTGTCAGGGGGTCAGTACTGAGGGAGTGCTGCACTGTCAGATTGCCTGTACTGAGGGAGTGCTGCACTGTCAGAGTGTCAGGGCTGAGGGAGTGCTGCACTGTCAGAGGGTCAGTACTGAGGGAGTGCTGCACTGCCAGAGGGTCAGTACTGAGGGAGTGCTGCACTGTCAGAGGATCAGTACTGAGTGGGGTTCTGCATTGTCAGAGAGTCTGTATAGAGAAGTAATGCACTCTGAGAGTCAGTATAGAGGAAGTGCTCCAGTGTGGGAGTGTCCGCACTGAGAAATTGCTGGACTATCGGAGGGTCAGTACTGAGGGGGATCTGCTCTGTCAGAGAGTCAGTATAGAGGAAATAATGCACTCTCAGAGAGTCCGTATAGGTGATGTGCTCCAGTGTGGGAGGGTTAGCACTGAGAAACTGCTGGACTATCAGAGGGTCAGTATTGAGGGAGTGCTCCATTGTCCGAAGTTCAGCACTGAGTGAGTGCTGCACTGTCAGAGGGTCAGTACCGAGGGAATGCTGCACTGTCAGAGGGTCAGTACTGAGGGTGTTCTGCACTGTTGGAGGTTCAGTACTGAGGCAGTGCTGCACTTTCAGCGGGTCAGTACTGAGGGAGTGCTTCATTGTCAGCGGGTCAGTAATGAGGGGTTTACTGCATTGTCAGAAGGTCAATACTGAGAGACTGCTGCACTGTCGGAGGTTTAGTACTGAGGGAGTGCTGCACTGTCAGTGGGTCAGTACTGAGGGAGCACTGACAGTACAGGGAGTGCTGCACTGTCAGAGGGTCAGGACTGAGGGAGTGCTGCACTGTCAGAGGGTCAGCACTGAGCGATTGCTGCGCTGTCAGAGGGTCATTACAGAGGGAGTGCTGCTCTGTCAGAGGACCAGTACTGTGGGACTGCACCACTGTCTGAGATTCAGTCTGAGGGACGGGTGCACATACGGAATTTCAGTACAGAGAGAGTGCTGCACTGTCAGAGGGTCAGTACTGAGCGAGTGCTGCACTGTCAGAGGGTCAGTACTGAGGGAGTGCTGCACTGTCAGAGAGTCAGTACTGAGGGAGTGCTGCACTGTCAGAGAGTCAGTACTGAGGGAGTGCTGCACTGTCAGAGAGTCAGTACTGAGGGAGTGCTGCACTGTCAGAGAGTCAGTACTGAGGGAGTGCTGCACTGTCAGAGAGTCAGTACTGAGGGAGTGCTGCAATGTCAGAGGGTCAATACCGAGGGAGTGCTAAAGTTTTGTAGGGTCTGCACTGACGGATGCACCAGTGCCTGAGTTTCAGTCTGGGGAACAATTGCCCATTCAGAATTTCGGTACAGATGGTGCGCCGCAATTTTGATGGGTTTGTCTTGAGGGAGTGCTGCACTATCGGAGGTTCGGTGATGAGGGAGTGCTGCACTGTTGGAGCATCAGCACTAAGGGAGTGCTGCAGTGTTGGAGGGCAGCACTAAGGGAGTGCTGCACTGTTGGAGGATCAGCACTAAGGGAGTGCTGCACTATCGGACGGTCAGCCCTAAGGGATTGCTGCAGTGTTGGAGGGACAGCAGTAAGGGAGTGCTGCACTGTTGGAGGGTCAGCACTAAGGGAGTGCTGTTATGCCATAGCTTCAGCCTGGAGGGAGCTCTGCCCTATCAGAAGGCCAGTATTGAGGGAACGCTGCACTGTCGAAGGATCAGCACTGAGGTAGGGCGGCATCGTAACAGTGTGAGTAGTGAGGTATTTCTGACATATCAGTGTGCTGCACTGTCAGATGGTCAGTACTGAGGGATTGCTGCACTGTCAGAGGGTCTGTACTGAGGGATTGCTGCACTGTCAGAGGGTCAATACTGAAGGAGTGCTGCACTGTCAGAGGGTCAGTACTGAGGGAGTGCTGCACTGTTAATTGTCAGTACTGAGAGAGTGCTGCACTGTCAGAGGGTCAGTACTGAGGGAGTGCTGCACTGTCAGAGGGTCAGTACTGAGGGAGTGCTGCACTGTCAGAGGGTCAGTACTGAGGGTGTGCTGCACTGTTGGAGGTTCAGTACTGAGGCAGTGCTGCACTTTCAGCGGGTCAGTACTGAGGGTGTGCTGCACTGTTGAAGGGTCAGTACCTAGGGAGTGCTGCACTGTCAGAGGGTCAGTACGGAGGGAATACTGCACCATCAGAGAGTCAGTACTGAGGGAGTGCTGCACTGTCAGAAGGTCAGTACTGAGGGAGTGAAACACTGTCGGAGGAGCAGTACTGAGGGATTGCTGCACTGTCAGAGGGTCAGTACTGAGGGATTGCTGCACTGTCAGAGGGTCTGTACTGAGGGATTGCTGCACTGTCACAGGGTCAGTACTGAGGGATTGCTGCACTGTCAGAGGGTCAGTACAGAGGGAGTGCTGCACTGTCAGTTGGTCAGTGCAAAGGGAGTGCTTCACTGTCAGAGGGTCAGTAAAGAGGGTGTGCTGCACTGTCAGAGGGTCAGTACTTATGGAGTGGTGCACTGTCAGAGGGTCAGTGCAAAGGGAGTGCTGCACTGTCAGAGGGTCAGTACTGAGGCAGCGCTGCACTGTCGGTGGGTCAGTACAAAGGGAGTGCTGCACTGTCAGAAGGTCAGTACAAAGGGAGTGCTGCACTGTCAGAGGGTCAGTACGGAGGGAATGCTGCACCATCAGAGAGTCAGTACTGAGGGAGTGCTGCACTGTCAGAGGGTCAGTACTGAGGGAGTGAAACACTGTCGGAGGAGCAGTACTGAGGGATTGCTGCACTGTCAGAGGGTCAGTACTGAGGGATTGCTGCACTGTCAGAGGGTCAGTACGGAGGGAGTGCTGCATTTGAGAGGGTCATTAATGAGGGAGTGCTGCCTTGTGAGAGGGTCAATACTGAGGGAGTGCTGCATTGTCAGAGTGTCAGTACTGAGGGAGTGCTGCAGTGTCAGAGGGTTACTACTAAGGGAGTGCTGCATTGTTGGATGGTCAGATATGAGGGAGTGCTGCACTGTCGGAGTGTCAGTACTGAGGGAGTGCTGCACTGTCAGAGGGTCAGTACAGAGGGAGTGCTACAATGTCAGGTGGTCCATTCTGAGGGAGTGTTGCACTTTCAGACAATCAATACTGAGGGAGTGCTTCACTGTCAGAGGGTCAGTACTGAGAGAGTGCTGCATTGTGAGAGGGTCAGTACTGAGCGAGTGCTGCACTGTCAGAGGGTCAACACTGAGGGATGGCTACACTGTCAGAGGGTCAGTACTGAGGGAGTGCTGCACTGTCACATTTTCAGTACTGAGGGAGTGCTGCACTGTCAGAGTGTCAGTACTGAGGGAGTGCTGCATTGTCAGAGTGTCAGTACTGAGGGAGTGCTGCACTGTCAGAGGGTCAGTACTGAGGGAATGCTGCATTGTGAGAGGACCAGTCCTGAGGGAGTGCTGCATTGTGAGAGGGTCAGTGCTGAGAGAGGACTGCACTGTCAGAGGGTCAGTAATGAGGGGGTGCTGCACTGTCAGTGGGTCAGTACTGAGGGAGTGCTTTACTGGTGGAGGGTCAGTCCTGAGGGAGTGCTGCATTGTGAGAGGTTCAGTACTGAGGAAGCGTTGCATTGTCAGAGGGTCAATACTGAGGGAGTGCTGCATTGTCAGATTGTCAGTACTGAGGGAGTGCTGCAATGTGAGCGGGTCAGTACTGAGGGAGTCCTGCACTGCTAGAGGGTCATTACTGATTGATTATAGCACTGTCGGAGGTTCAGTACTGAGGGTGTGCTGCACTGTCAGAGTGTCAGTACTGAGGGAGTGCTGCATTGTGAGAGGATCAGTCCTGAGGGAGTGCTGCAATGTGAGCGGGTCAGTACTGTGGGAGTGCTGCACTGTCAGAGGCTCAGTACTGATGGTGTGCTGCACTGTCAGAGAGTCAGTACTGAGGGAGTGCTGTACTGGCGGAGGGTCAGTACTGAGGGAGTGCTGTACTGGCGGAGGGTTAGTCCTGAGGGAGTGCTGCATTGTGAGAGGTTCAGTAGTGAGGGAGTGCTGCATTGTCAGAGTGTCAGTACTGAGGGAGTGCTCCATTGTGAGAGGATCAGTCCTGAGGGAGTGCTGCATTGTCAGAGGGTCAGTACTGAGGGAGTGTTGCACTATTGGAAGGTGAGTACTGAGGGAGTGCCACATTGTTAGAGGGTCATTACTGAGGGAGTGCTGCATTGTGAGAGGGTCAGTCCTGAGGGAGTCCTGCATTGTCAGAGGGTCAGTACTGAGGGAGTGTTGCACTGATGGAAGGTGAGTACTGAGGGAGTGCCTCACTGTTAGAGGGTCAGTACTGAGGGAGTGCTGCATTGTGAGAGGGTCATTAATGAGGGAGTGCTGCCTTGTGAGAGGGTCAATACTGAGGGAGTGCTGCATTGTCAGAGTGTCAGAACTGAGGGAGTGCTGCACTCTTGGAATGTGTGTACTGAGGGAGTGCCTAACTGTTAGAGGGTCAGTACTGAGGGAGTACTGCACTGTCAGAGGGTCAGTACTGAGGGAGTGCTGCACTGTCAGAGGGTCAGTACTGAGGGAATGGTGCACTGTCAGAGAATCAGTACTGAGGGAGTGCTGCACTGTCAGAGGGTCAGTACTGAGGGAGTGCTGCACTGTCAGATGGTCAGTACTGAGGGAGTGCTACACTGTCAGATGTTCAGTACTGAGGGAGTGCTGCAGTTTCAGAAGGTCACTACTAAGGGAGTGCTGCATTGTTGGATGGTCAGATATGAGGGATTGCTGCACTGTTGGAGTGTCAGTAATGAGGGAGTGCTGCACTGTCAGAGGATCAATACTGAGGACGTGCTTCACTGTCAGAGGGTCAGTACTGAGGGAGTGCTGCACTGTCAGAGGGTCAGTGCTGAGGGAGTGCTGCATTGTGAGAGGTTCAGTCCTGAGGGAGTGCTGCATTGTGAGAGGTTCAGTCCTGAGGGAGTGCTGCATTGTGAGAGGGTCAGTACTGAGGGAGTGCTGCACTGTCAGAAGGTCAGTACTGAGGGAGTGCTGCACTGTCAGAGGTTCAGTACTGAGGGAGTGCTGCACTGTCAGAGGTTCAGTACTGAGGGATTGCTGCACTGTCAGGGAGTCAGTACTGAGGGAGTGCTGCACTGTCAGAGGGTCAGTAATGGGAGAGTGCTGCACTGTCGGAGTGTCAGTACTGAGGGAATGCTGCACTGTCAGAGGGTCAGGACTGCGTGAGTGCTGCACTGTCAGAGGATCAGGACTGAGGGAGTGTTGCACTGTCAGAGGGTGAACTATTAAGGGAGTGCTGCATTGTTGGATGGTCAGTACTGAGGGAGTGCTTCACTGTGAGTGGGTCAGTACTGAGGGAGTGCTGTACTGGAGGAGGGTCAGTCCTGAGGGAGTGCTGCATTGTGATAGGTTCAGTACTGATGGAGTGCTGCATTGTATGAGGTTCAGTACTGAGGGTGTGCTGCACTGTGAGAGGGTCAGTCCTGAGTGAGTGCTGCATTTTCTGAGGGTCAGTACTGAGGGAGTACTGCACTGTCAGAGTGTCAGTACTGAGGGAGTGCTACACTATCAGCGGGTCAGTACTGAGGGAGTGCTGTACTGGCGGAGGGTCACTCCTGAGGGAGTGCTGCATTGTGAGAGGTTCAGTACTGAGGAAGTGCTCCATTGTCAGAGGGTTAGTTCAGAGGGAGTGCTGCATTGTCAGAGGGTCAGTACTGAGGGAGTGCTGCACTGTTGGAATGTGAGTACTGAGGGAGTGCCTCACTGTTAGAGGGTCAGTACTGAGGGAGTGCTGCACTGTCAGAGGGTCAATACTGAGGGAGTGCTGCATTGCGAGAGGGTCAGTACTGAGGGAGTGCTGCACTGTCAGATGGTCAGTACTGATTGAATGCAGCACTGTCGGAGGTTCGGTATTGAGGGACTGCTGCACTGTCAGAGGTTCAGTGCTGTGGGAGAGCTGCAGTGTCAGAGGGTTACTACTAAGGGAGTGCTGCATTGTTGGATGGTCAGATATGAGGGAGTGTAGCACTGTCGGAGTGTCAGTACTGAGGAAGTGCTGCACTGTCAGAGGGTCAGTACAGAGGGATTGCTGCACTGTCAGAGGGTCAGTACTGAGGGAGTGCTGCACTGTCAGAGGGTCAGTACTGAGAGATTGCTGCACTATCAGAGGGTCAGTACTGAGGGAGTGCTGCACTGTCGGGCGGTCAGTACTGAGGGATTGCTGCACTGTCAGTGGGTCAGTACTGAGGGTTTGCTGCACTGTCAGAGGGTCAGTACTGAGGGAGTGCTGCACTGTCAGAGGATCAGTACTGAGGGATTACTGCACGGTCAGATGGTCAGTACTGAGTGAGTGCTGCACTGTCGGAGGGTCAGTACTGAGGGAGTGCTGCACTGTTGGAGGGTCAGTACTGACGGAAGGGTGCACATACGGAATTTCAGTACTAAGGGAGTACTGCACGGTCAGATGGTCAGTACTGTTTGAATGCAGCACTGTCGGAAGTTCAGTATTGACGGAGTGCTGCACTGTCAGAGGTTCAGTGCTGTGGGAGTGCTGCAGTGTCAGAGGGTTACTACTAAGGGAGTGCTGCATTGTTGGATGGTCAGTCCTGAGGGAGTGCTGCACTGTTGGAGTGTCAGTACTGAGGGAGTGCTGCACTGTCAGAGGGTCAGTACAGAGGGAGTGCTGCAATGTCAGGTGGTCCATTCTGAGGGAGTGTTGCACTTTCAGACGATCAATACTGAGGGAGTGCTTCACTGTCAGAGGGTCAGTACTGAGGGACTGCTGCATTGTGAGAGGTTCAGTACAGAGGATGTGCTGCATTGTCTGAGGGTTCGTACTGAGGGAGTGCTGCATTGTGAGAGGGTCAGTCCTGAGGGAGTGCTGCATTGTCAGAGGGTCAGTACTGAGGGAGTGCTGCATTGTCAGAGTGTCAGTACTGAGGGTGTGCTGCATTGTGAGAGGGTCAGTACTGAGTGAGTGCTGCACTGTCAGAGGGTCAGTACTGAGGGAGTGCTGCACTGTCAGAGGGTCAGTACTGAGGGAGTGCCTCACTGTTAGATGGTCAGTACTGAGGAAGTGCTGCACTGTCAGAGGGTCAGTTCTGAGGGAGTGCTGCATTGTGAGAGGGTCAGTACTGAGGGAGTGTTGCACTGTTGGAAGGTGAGTACTGAGGGAGTGCTGCACTGTCAGAGGGTCAGTACTGAGGGAGTGCTGCACTGTCAGAGGTTCAGTACTGAGGGTTTGCTGCACTGTCAGAGAGTCAGTACTGAGGGAATGCTGCACTGTCAGAGGGTCAGTACTGATGGAGTGCTGCAGTGTCAGAGGGACACTACTAAGGGAGTGCTGCATTGTTGGATGGTCAGTTATGAGGGACTTCCGCACTGTCGGACGTTTAGTACAGAGGGAGTGCTGCACTGTCAGAGCGTCAATACTGAGGGAGTGCTGCAATGTCAGGTGGATAGTATTGAGGGAGTGTTGCACTTTCAGAGGGTCATTCTCAGGGAGTGCTGCACTGTCAGAGGATCAGTACTGAGCGAGTGCTTCACTGTCAGAGTGTCAGTACTGAAGGAGTGCTGTACTGGCGGAAGGTCAGTCCTGAGGGAGTCCTGCATTGTGAGAGGTCAAGTACTGAGGGAGTGCTGCGTTGTCAGATTGTCAGTACTGAGGGAGTGCTGCATTGTGAGAGGGTCAATATTGAGGTATTGCTGCACTGACAGAGGGTCTGTACTGAGGGAATGCTGCACTGTCAGAGGGTCAGTACTGAGGGAGTGCTGCACTGTCAGAGGGTCAGTACTGAGGGAGTGCCGCACTGTCAGAGGGTCAGTACTGAGGGAGTGCTGCATTGTGAGAGGTTCAGTCCTGAGGGAGTGCTGCATTGTGAGAGGGTCAGTACTGAGGGAGTGCTGCACTGTCGGAGTGTCAGTACTGAGGGAATGCTGCACTGTCAGAGGGTCAAGACTGAGTGAGTGCTGCACTGTCAGAGGATCAGGACTGAGGGAGTGTTGCACTGTCAGAGGGTGACTATTAAGGGAGTGCTGCATTGTTGGATGGTCAGTACTGAGGGAATGCTTCACTGTGAGTGGGTCAGTACTGAGGGAGTGCTGTACTGGAGCAGGGTCAGTCCTGAGGGAGTGCTGCATTGTGAGAGGGTCAGTACTGAGGGAGTGCTGCACTGTTGGAGTGTCAGTATTGAGAGAATGCTGCACTGTCAGAGGGTCAGGACTGAATGAGTGCTGCACTGTCAGAGGATCAGGACTGAGGGAGTGTTGCACTGTCAGAGGGTGACTATTAAGGGAGTGCTGCATTGTTGGATGGTCAGTACTGAGGGAGTGCTTCACTGTGAGTGGGTCAGTACTGAGGGAGTGCTGTACTGGAGGAGGGTCAGTCCTGAGGGAGTGCTGCATTGTGATAGGTTCAGTACTGATGGAGTGCTGCATTGTTAGAGGTTCAGTACTGAGGGTGTGCTGCACTGTGAGAGGGTCAGTCCTGAGTGAGTGCTGCATTGTCTGAGGGTCAGTACTGAGGGAGTACTGCACTGTCAGAGTGTCAGTACTGAGGGAGTGCTACACTATCAGCGGGTCAGTACTGAGGGAGTGCTGTACTGGCGGAGGGTCACTCCTGAGGGAGTGCTGCATTGTGAGAGGTTCAGTACTGAGGAAGTGCTGCATTGTCAGAGGGTTAGTACAGAGGGAGTGCTGCATTGTCAGAGGGTCAGTACCGAGGGAGTGCTGCACTGTTGGAATGTGAGTACTGAGGGAGTGCCTCACTGTTAGAGGGTCAGTACTGAGGGAGTGCTGCACTGTCAGAGGGTCAATACTGAGGGAATGCTGCATTGCGAGAGGGTCAGTACTGAGGGAGTGCTGTACTGACAGATGGTCAGTACTGATTGAATGCAGCACTGTCGGAGGTTCAGTATTGAGGGAGTGCTGCACTGTCAGAGGTTCAGTGCTGTGGGAGTGCTGCAGTGTCAGAGGGTTACTACTAAGGGAGTGCTGCATTGTTGGATGGTCAGATATGAGGGAGTGCTGCACTGTCGGAGTGTCAGTACTGAGGGAGTGCTCCACTGTCAGAGGGTCAGTACAGAGGGAGTGCTTCACTGTCAGAGGGTCAGTACTGAGAGATTGCTGCACTATCAGAAGGTCAGTACTGAGGGAGTGCTGCACTGTCAGTGGGAAGTACTGAGGGTTTGCTGCACTGTCAGAGGGTCAGTACTGAGGGTGTGCTGCACTGTCAGAGGATCAGTACTGAGGGATTACTGCACTGTCAGAGGGTCAGTACTGAGTGAGTGCTGCACTGTTGGAGGGTCAGTACTGACGGAAGGGTGCACATACGGAATTTCAGTACTAAGGGAGTACTGCACGGTCAGATGGTCAGTACTGATTGAATGCAGCACTGTCGGAGGTTCAGTGCTGTGGGAGTGCTGCAGTGTCAGAGGGTTACTACTAAGGGAGTGCTGCATTGTTGGATGGTCAGATATGAGGGAGTGCTGCACTGTCGGAGTGTCAGTACTGAGGGAGTGCTGCACTGTCAGAGGGTCAGTACAGAGGGAGTGCTGCAATGTCAGGTGGTCCATTCTGAGGGAGTGTCGCACTTTCAGACGATCAATACTGAGGGAGTGCTTCACTGTCAGAGGGTCAGTACTGAGGGACTGCTGCATTGTGAGAGGTTCAGTACAGAGGATGTGCTGCATTGTCTGAGGGTTCGTACTGAGGGAGTGCTGCATTGTGAGAGGGTCAGTACTGAGTGAGTGCTGCACTGTCAGAGGGTCAGTACAGAGGGAGTGCTTCACTGTCAGAGGGTCAGTACTGAGAGATTGCTGCACTATCAGAAGGTCAGTACTGAGGGAGTGCTGCACTGTCAGTGGGAAGTACTGAGGGTTTGCTGCACTGTCAGAGGGTCAGTACTGAGGGTGTGCTGCACTGTCAGAGGGTCAGTACTGAGGGAGTGCTGCATTGAGATGTTCAGTACTGAGGAAGTGCTGCATTGTCAGAGGGTTAGTTCAGAGGGAGTGCTGCATTGTCAGAGGGTCAGTACTGAGGGAGTGCTGCACTGTTGGAATGTGAGTACTGAGGGAGTGCCTCACTGTTAGAGGGTCAGTACTGAGGGAGTGCTGCACTGTCAGAGGGTCAATACTGAGGGAGTGCTGCATTGCGAGAGGGTCAGTACTGAGGGAGTGCTGCACTGTCAGATGGTCAGTACTGATTGAATGCAGCACTGTCGGAGGTTCGGTATTGAGGGACTGCTGCACTGTCAGAGGTTCAGTGCTGTGGGAGAGCTGCAGTGTCAGAGGGTTACTACTAAGGGAGTGCTGCATTGTTGGATGGTCAGATATGAGGGAGTGTAGCACTGTCGGAGTGTCAGTACTGAGGAAGTGCTGCACTGTCAGAGGGTCAGTACAGAGGGATTGCTGCACTGTCAGAGGGTCAGTACTGAGGGAGTGCTGCACTGTCAGAGGGTCAGTACTGAGAGATTGCTGCACTATCAGAGGGTCAGTACTGAGGGAGTGCTGCACTGTCGGGCGGTCAGTACTGAGGGATTGCTGCACTGTCAGTGGGTCAGTACTGAGGGTTTGCTGCACTGTCAGAGGGTCAGTACTGAGGGAGTGCTGCACTGTCAGAGGATCAGTACTGAGGGATTACTGCACGGTCAGATGGTCAGTACTGAGTGAGTGCTGCACTGTCGGAGGGTCAGTACTGAGGGAGTGCTGCACTGTTGGAGGGTCAGTACTGACGGAAGGGTGCACATACGGAATTTCAGTACTAAGGGAGTACTGCACGGTCAGATGGTCAGTACTGTTTGAATGCAGCACTGTCGGAAGTTCAGTATTGACGGAGTGCTGCACTGTCAGAGGTTCAGTGCTGTGGGAGTGCTGCAGTGTCAGAGGGTTACTACTAAGGGAGTGCTGCATTGTTGGATGGTCAGTCCTGAGGGAGTGCTGCACTGTTGGAGTGTCAGTACTGAGGGAGTGCTGCACTGTCAGAGGGTCAGTACAGAGGGAGTGCTGCAATGTCAGGTGGTCCATTCTGAGGGAGTGTTGCACTTTCAGACGATCAATACTGAGGGAGTGCTTCACTGTCAGAGGGTCAGTACTGAGGGACTGCTGCATTGTGAGAGGTTCAGTACAGAGGATGTGCTGCATTGTCTGAGGGTTCGTACTGAGGGAGTGCTGCATTGTGAGAGGGTCAGTCCTGAGGGAGTGCTGCATTGTCAGAGGGTCAGTACTGAGGGAGTGCTGCATTGTCAGAGTGTCAGTACTGAGGGTGTGCTGCATTGTGAGAGGGTCAGTACTGAGGGAGTGCTGCACTGTCAGAGGTTCAGTACTGAGGGTTTGCTGCACTGTCAGAGAGTCAGTACTGAGGGAGTGCTGTACTGTCAGAGGGTCAGTACTGATGGAGTGCTGCAGTGTCAGAGGGACACTACTAAGGGAGTGCTGCATTGTTGGATGGTCAGTTATGAGGGACTTCCGCACTGTCGGACGTTTAGTACAGAGGGAGTGCTGCACTGTCAGAGCGTCAATACTGAGGGAGTGCTGCAATGTCAGGTGGATAGTATTGAGGGAGTGTTGCACTTTCAGAGGGTCAGTACTGAGCGAGTGCTTCACTGTCAGAGTGTCAGTACTGAAGGAGTGCTGTACTGGCGGAAGGTCAGTCCTGAGGGAGTCCTGCATTGTGAGAGGTCAAGTACTGAGGGAGTGCTGCGTTGTCAGATTGTCAGTACTGAGGGAGTGCTGCATTGTGAGAGGGTCAATATTGAGGTATTGCTGCACTGACAGAGGGTCTGTACTGAGGGAGTGCTGCACTGTCAGAGGGTCAGTACTGAGGGAGTGCTGCACTGTCAGAGGGTCAGTACTGAGGGAGTGCCGCACTGTCAGAGGGTCAGTACTGAGGGAGTGCTGCATTGTGAGAGGTTCAGTCCTGAGGGAGTGCTGCATTGTGAGAGGGTCAGTACTGAGGGAGTGCTGCACTGTCGGAGTGTCAGTACTGAGGGAATGCTGCACTGTCAGAGGGTCAAGACTGAGTGAGTGCTGCACTGTCAGAGGATCAGGACTGAGGGAGTGTTGCACTGTCAGAGGGTGACTATTAAGGGAGTGCTGCATTGTTGGATGGTCAGTACTGAGGGAATGCTTCACTGTGAGTGGGTCAGTACTGAGGGAGTGCTGTACTGGAGCAGGGTCAGTCCTGAGGGAGTGCTGCATTGTGAGAGGGTCAGTACTGAGGGAGTGCTGCACTGTTGGAGTGTCAGTATTGAGAGAATGCTGCACTGTCAGAGGGTCAGGACTGAGTGAGTGCTGCACTGTCAGAGGATCAGGACTGAGGGAGTGTTGCACTGTCAGAGGGTGACTATTAAGGGAGTGCTGCATTGTTGGATGGTCAGTACTGAGGGAGTGCTTCACTGTGAGTGGGTCAGTACTGAGGGAGTGCTGTACTGGAGGAGGGTCAGTCCTGAGGGAGTGCTGCATTGTGATAGGTTCAGTACTGATGGAGTGCTGCATTGTTAGAGGTTCAGTACTGAGGGTGTGCTGCACTGTGAGAGGGTCAGTCCTGAGTGAGTGCTGCATTGTCTGAGGGTCAGTACTGAGGGAGTACTGCACTGTCAGAGTGTCAGTACTGAGGGAGTGCTACACTATCAGCGGGTCAGTACTGAGGGAGTGCTGTACTGGCGGAGGGTCACTCCTGAGGGAGTGCTGCATTGTGAGAGGTTCAGTACTGAGGAAGTGCTGCATTGTCAGAGGGTTAGTACAGAGGGAGTGCTGCATTGTCAGAGGGTCAGTACCGAGGGAGTGCTGCACTGTTGGAATGTGAGTACTGAGGGAGTGCCTCACTGTTAGAGGGTCAGTACTGAGGGAGTGCTGCACTGTCAGAGGGTCAATACTGAGGGAATGCTGCATTGCGAGAGGGTCAGTACTGAGGGAGTGCTGCACTGACAGATGGTCAGTACTGATTGAATGCAGCACTGTCGGAGGTTCAGTATTGAGGGAGTGCTGCACTGTCAGAGGTTCAGTGCTGTGGGAGTGCTGCAGTGTCAGAGGGTTACTACTAAGGGAGTGCTGCATTGTTGGATGGTCAGATATGAGGGAGTGCTGCACTGTCGGAGTGTCAGTACTGAGGGAGTGCTCCACTGTCAGAGGGTCAGTACAGAGGGAGTGCTTCACTGTCAGAGGGTCAGTACTGAGAGATTGCTGCACTATCAGAAGGTCAGTACTGAGGGAGTGCTGCACTGTCAGTGGGAAGTACTGAGGGTTTGCTGCACTGTCAGAGGGTCAGTACTGAGGGTGTGCTGCACTGTCAGAGGATCAGTACTGAGGGATTACTGCACTGTCAGAGGGTCAGTACTGAGTGAGTGCTGCACTGTTGGAGGGTCAGTACTGACGGAAGGGTGCACATACGGAATTTCAGTACTAAGGGAGTACTGCACGGTCAGATGGTCAGTACTGATTGAATGCAGCACTGTCGGAGGTTCAGTGCTGTGGGAGTGCTGCAGTGTCAGAGGGTTACTACTAAGGGAGTGCTGCATTGTTGGATGGTCAGATATGAGGGAGTGCTGCACTGTCGGAGTGTCAGTACTGAGGGAGTGCTGCACTGTCAGAGGGTCAGTACAGAGGGAGTGCTGCAATGTCAGGTGGTCCATTCTGAGGGAGTGTCGCACTTTCAGACGATCAATACTGAGGGAGTGCTTCACTGTCAGAGGGTCAGTACTGAGGGACTGCTGCATTGTGAGAGGTTCAGTACAGAGGATGTGCTGCATTGTCTGAGGGTTCGTACTGAGGGAATGCTGCATTGTGAGAGGGTCAGTACTGAGTGAGTGCTGCACTGTCAGAGGGTCAGTACTGAGGGAATGCTGCACTGTCAGAGGGTCAGTACTGAGGGAGTGCTGCACTGTCAGAGGGTCAGTACTGAGGGAGTGCTGTACTGTCAGAGGGTCAGTACTGAGGGAGTGCTGCACTGTCAGAGGGTCAGTACTGAGGGAGTGCTGCATTGTCAGAGTGTCAGTACTGAGGGAGTGCTGCATTGAGATGTTCAGTACTGAGGAAGTGCTGCATTGTCAGAGGGTCAGTACTGAGGGAGTGCTGCATTGTCAGAGTGTCAGTACTGAGGGTGTGCTGCATTGTGAGATGGTCAGTTCTGAGGGAGTGCTGCATTGTCAGAGGGTCAATGCTGAGGGAGTGTTGCATTGTCAGAGGGTCAGTACTGAGGGAGTGCTGCACTGTTGGAAGGTGAGTACTGAGGGACTGCCTCACTGTTAGATGGTCAGTACTGAGGAAGTGCTGCACTGTCAGAGGGTCAGTACTGAGGGAGTGCTGCACTGTCAGAGGTTCAGTACTGAGGGATTGGTGCACTGTCAGAGGTTCAGTACTGAGGGAGTGCTTCACTGTCAGAGTGTCAGTACTGAAGGAGTGCTGTACTGGCAGAAGGTCAGTCCTGAGGGAGTCCTGCATTGTGAGAGGTCAAGTACTGAGGGAGTGCTGCGTTGTCAGATTGTCAGTACTGAGGGAGTGCTGCATTGTGAGAGGGTCAATATTGAGGGATTGCTGCACTGACAGAGGGTCTGTACTGAGGGTGTGCTGCACTGTCAGAGGGTCAGTACTGAGGGAGTGCTGCACTGTCAGAGGGTCAGTACTGAGGGAGTGCTGCATTGTGAGAGGGTCAGTACTGAGGGAGTGCTTCATTTTGAAAGGTTCAGTACTGATGGAGTGCTGCACTGTCGGAGGGTCAGTACTGAGGGAGGTGCTGCACTGTCATTGGATCAGTATTGAGGGATTGCTGCATTTTGAAAGATTCGGTACTGAGGGAGCGCTGCATCGTCAGTGGGTCAGTACTGAGGGAGTGCTGCACTGTCAGAGGCTCAGTACTGAGGGAGTGCTGCACTGTCAGAGGGTCAGTACTGAGGGAGTGCTTCACTGTCAGTGGGTCCTTACTGAAGGAGTGCTGCACTGTCAAGAGCGTCAGTCCTGAGGGAGTGCTGCATTTTGAAAGGCACAGTACTGAGGGAGTGCTGCACTGTCAGAGGGTCAGTACTGATGGAGTGCTGCATTGTCAGAGGGTCAGTACTGAGGGAGTGCTGCATTTTGAAAGGATCAGTACTGAGGGAGTGCTGCACTGTCAGAGGGTCAGTACTGATGGAGTGCTGCATTGTCAGAGGGTCAGTACTGAGGGGAGTGCTGCATTTTGAAAGGATCAGTACTGAGGGAGTGCTGCACTGTCAGAGGGTCAGTACTGAGGGAGTGCTGGCATTGTGAGAGGGTCAGTTGTGAGGGAGTGCTGCACTGTCAGAGGGTCAGTACTGAGGGAGTGCTGCAGTGTCAGAGGGTCAGTACTGAGGGAGTGCTGCACTGTCAGAGGGTCAGTACTGAGGGAGTGCTGCACTGTCAGAGGGGTCAGTACTGAGGGGAGTGCTGCACTGTCAGAGGGTCAGTACTGAGGGAGTGCTGCACTGTCAGAGGGTCAGTACTGAGGGAGTGCTGCACTGTCAGAGGGTCAGTACTGAGGGAGTGCTGCACTGTCAGAGGGTCAGTACTGAGGGAGGTGCTGCACTGTCAGAGGGTCAGTACTGAGGGAGTGCTGCACTGTCAGAGGGTCAGTACTGAGGGAGTGCTGCACTGTCAGCATGTCAGTATTGAGTGATTGCACCAATGTCTGAGATTCCGTCTGAGGGAAGGGAGCACATTCATAATTTCAGTGCAGAGCAAACGCTGCGCTGTTGGAGGTTCAGTACTGAGGGAGTGCTGCACTGTCAGGGAGTCAGTACTCAGGGAGTGCTTCACTGCCAGGGTCTCTGTAATGAGGAAGCTTTGCAGTGTCAGGGGGGTCAGTACTGTGGGAATACCACACTGTCAGAATGGAAGTATTGATAGAGTGCTGCGCTCCAATATGGTTAGTTCTGAGAGATTGTTGCACATTCGGAAGTTCAGTTCTGAGGGAGTGCTGCACTGTCCGAAGGTCAGTCCTGAGGGAGTGCTGCACTGTCAGAGGGTCAGTACTGAGGGAGTGCTGCACTGTCAGAGGGGTCAGTACTGAGGGAGTGCTGCACTGTCTGAGGGTCAGTACTGAGGGAGTGCTGCACTGTCCGAAGGTCAGTACTGAGGGAGTGCTGCACTGTCAGAGGGTCAGTCCTGAGGGAGTGCTGCACTGTCAGAGGGTCAGTCCTGAGGGAGTGCTGCACTGTCAGAGGGTCAGTACTGAGGGTGTGCTGCATTGTAGGTGGGTCAGTACTGAGGGGAGTGCTACATTGTCGGAGGTTCAGTACTGAGGACTGCTGCACTGTCGGAGGTTCAGTACTGAGGTAGTGCTGCACTGTTTGGCGGGTGAGTACTGATTGGGTGATGCACTTTTGGAGGTCCAGTAATAAATGTTTACTTTACTTTTGGAAGGTCAGTACCGAGGGAGTGCTGCAATGTCAGAGAATCAGTATAGAGGAAGTAATTCAGTGTGGGAGGGGTCAGCACTGACAAATTGCTGCACTGTCGGAGGGTCAGCACTGAGAGAGTGCTGCATTGTCAGAGGATCAGTTCTGAGTGAGTGCTGCACTGTCGGAGGGGTCAGTACTGAGGGACTTTTGCACTGTCGGAGGTTCAGTACTGAGGGAGTGCTGCATTGTTGGCTGGTGAGTACTGATTGGGTGATGCACTTTTATAAGTGCAGTAATGAATTTTTACTGCACTCTTGGAGGTTCAGTACTGAGTGGAGCGCTGCACTGTCAGAGAGTTATTACTGAGGGAGTGCTGCACTGTTGGAGATTCAGTACTGAGGGAGTGCTGCACTGTTGGAGATTCAGTACTGAGGGAGTGCTGCCCTGTCAGAGGGTCAGTACTGAGGGAGTGCTGCACTGTCAGAGGGTCAGTACTGAGGGAGTGCTGCACTGTCAGAGGGTCAGTACTGAGGGAGTGCTGCACTGTCAGAGAGTCAGTACTGAGGGTGTGCTGCACTGTCAGAGGGTCAGTACTGAGGGAGTGCTGCACTGTCAGTGAGTCTGTACTGTGGGTGCTCCACAATGTATGAGTTTTAGTCCTTAGGCAGGGCTGCACTGTCAGTCAATCATTACTGAGGGAGGGTCAGACTATTGGAGGGTCAGTACTGAGGGAGGTTCCATTCTTTGGATGAGGCGATGTCCCCCCTGTTGTCCTGGGCTAAAATGTAATCCATCAACCAGCATGATTAAAACAGATTAATTAATCCTTTACCTCATTATTGATCCAGTGATCTTACTGTGCATAAACTGGTTGTCAAATTTCTTGTGGTTACAGCAGTGATCACTCCTCAAAAAGCATTTCATTGTCTGTAAAGTGCTTTGGAGGTGAGAGTGTGAGAACAATGCAGGTCATAATAATCATGGCCAGCTTCTCGATCAGGGTCAGTCAGAAGGAGCTCTGTCTGCACCAGAGCCAAATTCCGATCAATAATCCGAAGGAGCTCAGAATCCGCCTGAGATTCGGATGTCTTTCCTCCTTCTCTCTTCTGCCTCATTGTCCATCTTAACCTTCCCCCCATGCCCCCACCCCCACACGCCTCCCCTCTATCGTTGGCACTGCTCCCACACCCTCCCCTCTATCCCCCCACCCCCCACAACCCCCCACCCCGCTGGTGTCTCCCTCAGGTGCCCATCAGTCAGACTGTCAACAGAGACAGGCCCCATCCGAGTCTGCTCTCAGCTACCCGGGGGTAACAGGGGCGTACCTGGAGATCCACACCTGAAACCCCGCCCACACCTGTAACCCCGCCCACACCTGTAACCCCGCCCCACACCTGTAACCCTGCCCACACCTGTATCCCCACCCACACCTGTAACCCCACCCACACCTGTAACTCTACCCACACCTGTTACCCTGCCCACACCTGTGACCCCGCCCACCACCTGTAACCCCGCTCACAACGGTAACCCCGCCACACCTGTAACCCCGCCCACCTGTAACCCCACCCACACCTGTACCCCGCCCACACCTGTAACCCTACCCACACCTGTAACTCTACCCCACACCTGTTACCCTGCCCACACCTGTGACCCCGCTCACAACGGTAACCCCGCCACACCTGTAACCCCGCCCACACCTGTACCCCCGCCCACACCTGTAACCCTGCCCACACCTGTAACTCTACCCACACCTGTTACCCCTGCCCACACCTGTGACCCCGCCACACCTGTAACCCCGCCCACACCTGTAACCCCACCCACACCTGTACCCCCGCCCACACCTGTAACCCGCTCACAACGGTACAACCCCGCCCAGACCCTGTAACCCCGCCCGCACCTGTAACCCCACCCCACACCTGTAACCCCGCCCACACCAGTAACCCTACCCACACCACTCCGACTCCCCACCCCCATCCCCACCCCCACTCCCACCCCCACACCCCACCCACCCCTCACCCCCATCCCACCCACCCACACCCACCCCCGCCCACCCAACCCCCCACACCCACCCCACACCCCACACCCCACCCCCACCCCCACACCCCACCCCCACCCACACCCACACCCACACCCCCCCACCCCACCCCCACCCCCCCACCCCCACTCCGCATCCATCCCCACCCACCCACACCCACCCCCACCACCCACCCCCACCCCCACCCTCCCGCATCATCCCCACACCCACATCCACACCCCACCCACCCCACACCCACCCCCACACCCCCCCACACCCCACCCCCACCCCCCACCCCACCACCCAACCCCACACCCCCCCCACCCCCACACCCACACCCTACAACCCCACCACCAATCCCGCATCCATCCCCACACCCACATCCACACTCCACCCACCCCCACTCCTACCCCCACACCCACCTCCACACCCACCCCCACACCCACCCCCACCCCCCACCCCCACACCCACCCCCACCCCCACCCCCACACCCACCCCCACCCCCCACACCCACCCCCACCCCCACACCCCAACCCCCACAACCTCCACCCACCCCCACACCCCACCTCCACACCCGCATCCACCCCCACACCCACACCCACCCACAAACCCACACCCACCGCCTACACCCACCCCCATTTCCACACCCAGCCCCTAACCCACGCCGACACCCACTCCCACACCCACCCCCACTCCCACACCCATCCCCAACCCCACCCCCAACCCCACCCCACACCCACCTGCATCACCACCCCCACCCCCAACCCCAACCCCAACCCCACCCCCACATCCACCCCAACCCTACATCGACACCCCACACCACCTCACCCCACCCCCACACCCACGCCCCCAACCCCACCCCACACCCACCCCCACCCCCAACCCCCCCCATCCCCACACCCCACCCCCCCCTCCACACCCACCCCACCCCACCCCCACCCCACCCCCCACCCCACCCCCCCCACCCCACCCCCACCCCACCCCCACCCCCCCCCACCCACCCCATCACCCACCCCCACCCCCCCCCCACCACCCCACCCCCACCCCCACACCCCCACCCCCACCCCACACCCACCCCCCCATCCCCACCCCCCACCCACCCCCACCCCACCCCCCACCCCCACCCCCCACACCACCCCCACCCCCACACCCCCACCACCCACGCCCCCACCCCCACCCCCACACCCACCCCACCTTCCCACCCCCCACCCCACACCCACCTCCCCACCCCCACCCCCACCCCACCCCCACCCCCACCCCCCACACCCACCCCCACCCCACACCCACCCCCAACCCCACCCCCAACACCAACCCCACACCCAGCCCCAACCCCACCCCCAACCCCACCCCCACACCCACCCCCACCCCAACCCCACCCCCACCCACCCCCAACCCCACCCCAACACCACCCCCCAACACCAACCCCACCCCCACCCCCCACACCCACCCCCAACCCCACCCCCACCCCCAACCCCAACCCCACACCCACCCCCCAACCCCACCCCCACCCCCCACCCCCACCACAACACCCACACCCAGCCCCAACCCCACCCCCCAACCCCACCCCCAACCCCACCCCCACGCCCAACCACACCCCCAACCCCCACCCCCACCCCCACACCCACACCCAGCCCCAACCCCAACCCCAACCCCACCCCCAACCCCAGCCCCAACCCCACCCCCACTCCCACACCCAGCCCCAACCCCACACCCACCCCCACCCCCACCCCCACCCCCACCCCCACCCCCACCCCCACACCCACCCCAACCCCACACCCACCCCCAACCCCACCCCCAACACCAACCCCACCCCCACACCCACACCCAGACCCAACCCCACCCCCAACCCCACCCCCACACCCACCCCCACCCCAACCCCACCCCCACACCCACCCCCAACCCCACCCCAACACCCACCCCCAACACCAACCCCACCCCCACCCCCACCACCCAACCCCACCCCCACCCCCCCACCCCACACCCCACCCCCAACCCCACCCCCCACCCCCCACCCCCACCACAAACACCCACACCCAGCCCCAACCCCACCCCCAACCCC